>QZGG01001307.1:0-70363 GCA_006409495.1 Sedum album | reverse complement strand
CAGTGATTACATAATATTTTAGAAATGGTGGATAACATCATTATGCTTTCATATAACATTAATAGAGAGGGAGCTCTCTTAAAGGTAAAGTGTCTAAGATCCATACGAGCATTTTGTTTTTGAATTATATGCCCCATTTCTTAGACACATGATTATATTAGAAAGCTTGGACCACAAAACACGTACTCTGAACATTTTTGTCATATGAGAATGTTTGAAAAGGAAACTCAGAAGTCTTATGAGCTGTTTTGCAATTCCTAACATCGTTCAATGAGTATTAGTTGTTCAATTAGTTGTTTGAAAAGGAAACCTGGGTTTGGCCTTTATTGGTAGACATGTGGGCATCTCCTTGCTAGCTCATTGAGAGCTTTTTTGGCAACTTGGACATGCTGACAGCTGGCCATGCTTTGTTGATGGGCTTGGTGGCTACCCTCGGACAGGTCATGAAGTCCCTCAACGATGGCATTAGCGGCAGTGTGTATCGGTGTTATTCGGTAGAGCCACTTCTCTTCGGATAAGTTGCCTATACATTCATCGGTCAAGTCCCAGCACTTGAGGATGTCTTCCAGTAGCTAGTGCTCTCTCAAAGTCCTCGAGTGTGTCCTTGAAGGAAGCAAGTGCGCTACTCGTTATGCATTCCTCGATTAACTAGCTCGGTGTCTTTGGCAAAGGCAACCAAGATGACCTTCAACTCTGTCCGTGCTATGCTTCCTTGACAACAGCTAAGGCATGTCTAGGGGTCGGCACAGTCACTTCGGGTTGGTCCCTTAGTTGCCTCAGTAGTCTCGTTTCTCCGATCTCCTCAAAAGGTTCCCCGTTGCCCGTATTTCTTCGGTTACTTGTGTCGTCAGTAAAGCCTATCCTCAAAAGATCCTCCATTTCATGAAAGTCATTTGAGATGACTTTCGATACCTTGGTAAGATAAAGACTCTTGATGATCGAGGTTTTATCAATACGTTGATCATTAGAATAATAGCTCTTTTGCATGTCTGGTTGTGGTCATACATGTGTGTTGTGTCACTATAAAAATAAAAAACATTTGTGCAATCCTAATATTTTTATATCCATTATACTCATTTAAAATTGATTCATGTTGGACATAAATAAAGAAATGTGTGCTTCATTTAGGTATCGTGGTCGAGTATCTGGATAATTTTAGTATAAAATGAATACATAAACATTTCACATGGGTGATTCTTCAAAAAAATATACATAATAGTCAACCATATACAAAATACAAAAGAGAAGGCCACTAAAAGCTCTTACAGGTTAGTCAAATACTTGCTATTGACTTTTTTCTTGAGTGTTTAGTTGTGTCACTATGATAATAATCAGTCCTATAATCATTAATTAAGCATCTTATAATGGACAAATGTTATAAGCAAACAAGAAAAGATTCCAATGTTGATGCTGGGTTAGAGAGAGCCACTTACTGAGAAGTCATTTATGGGTTAATTAAATAAATCCCTTGTGTGAGATCCCGGCCGGTTTGAATTTTGCAAAAAATCTATATTTTTTACATTATTTTAGGATGATATTCGGCCCGATGGACACCCGTAGTTAAACCAGTCCCATGTAGACAAAGATGTGAATGTGGGTTCGGTTTGGTTTTAAACCATTTTATGATAATAACAACAAATAAAATGAAATAAAAGTTACGTTATTAAAAATAATAAAATAGGTTTCGAAGTCACTTTAAGGGTACGAATATATGTTATGTGATGAAATATATAATCTAAATACCATTAAATATACACTTATTTTCTTTTCCTTATCAATTTTCTTTTGAAATTTAATGTTAAAGTTGAAGAATCAAGACAAATTGAGAAAGAAGTAACTAATCAACAAATGTTTATTGTAATGAGTGAATATGATTAAATGAAAAGGCAAAGTAGTATAATTAGAATTGAACTTTACTAGAAATGTGTTGATACATATACATTAAATTGTTTAAATATATATTTATATATGGGTTAATTCCAGATAACCACCGTCATAATATGTCATTTTCCACAAAACCACCTGTATATTGTAAAAATACATTCGACCACCTTTACAATTACTAACATTTCCAAAGAACCGTCTCAGTTAACGGATAGGTGGTTAAATGGAAACTATACTGATTATAAAGGTGGTGAAGTGGACACTCATTTATTATAGAGGTGGCGTATTGTAATAAAAATAATATTATTATATTAAAAATTTAATATACATACGGAACAGTGATAAGTGGTTGTTTGGAAACGTCGAACGTTATACGGAAGGTCGAAAATAATATTAAAATATACGGGTGGTTTTGTGAAAAATGACATATTATAAAGATGGTCATCTGGAATTATAAATGCGGTGCGGTTCGGTTTTAATGGGCGAGTTGAAAACTTAAACCACATCCGCACCACTATGACCCACACGATCAGCGGTTGAAATGATTTCCTTCCGTCTCACAAAAATTTATATGTCCTCCTGGGGGTTTAGTTCCGGTACAAACCACATTTAAAATAAAAATTTAGAACCACTATGACCCACACGATCAAACAATTCAATGAATGTGATTAATGACATTATTAATATGTCTATCATCAATTAATATGAGGGGCACACTGATCAATTTAATTTTTGTAATTGATGATTAATGATTTATTGAAAGTGCATTAATATATTTTTATAAAAGTGCATTACAATATTTTTATAAAAGTGCATTAAAATATTTTTTAAAGTGCGTCAAAAGTTTTTTAAAAGTGTATTACAATATTAAAAAAAAGTGCATTACAATGTCTGCATATTTAAATTTTGATGCATTTTTTAAATTTCTAGTGAAGCACATTTTATTATAATTTTTTTAAAATTGATGCTCTTTTAAAGTATTTAGTGATGCACTTTTTATATCCACTAATTTAAAATTTAAAAATAAATTATATAAACTAATTTTTTTATGCAATTTAAAATAATCCATTTATTAACTGTATTGATCTGAAATGATTACGAATGGTGAGTATGCCAAGATTACTCAAGTTGCTGCTCTTGTTGAGGAGAAAGAGGTGGTTTGACTTTGATTATGATCACCATGACCCCAACTATAATTGTATATGATCTGTTCTCCTGTTAGAGTTTATGCTATCAAGTTTCCAAAATTCCGTGTCTTGTCGAATATGCATTTTATTTTGTGTAATATACATTCTTCACTAGCTGGACACCAAATATCTCCTTGTATTTCGAAGTATGATTACAATGCATATATGATAAATCAAAGTTTAATTGAATTTCTTTGATTCTCTGTATAAGCATTTTTCTTGAGCAGTATATTTGATTATTCGCATTTTGAAGAACATCATTCGTACTCGTACTTGGTAGTATCTAACGAGTCGGAACGTGAAGATTTGTTTCGGTGCTCCTACTCTGGTGGCCTGATGATTGGTTAGACTTTCTTCCCAACTGAATGATTGCAGGTTATTGTTGATTGTCTGCCGGTATTTTATGATAATAATTACGTTGGGTATGTGATATATCTGGACTGTGTATAGATTCAGATATTTTGTATTGTATATTTGTCACATATCCTACTCTATATCACTTTGCTACAAAGCCTCAATGGCTTGTTGCTGTTTTTATAAGATGCTTCTTGGTAGCATTAATGTCTTTTAAAAAGATGTATAAAGTTGTACTGATGAACCAATAGTGTCTTAGCCCATCTTTTTGAACTAAGATCTACCTATTTGATACCCGACAGCTTATTGAACTTCCTCGGCTATTATGCCATTAGCTATGTTTTATAAAAGTCCTACGCAGCTTCTATAGTTAAGGAATGCTTTTTTAAGTGAGTGTCACATCACTTTTTTTTTATTAAAGAGTGTCACATCACATTTGGTGGTTTACTTTTAGTCTACCGTGTCAACAAATTCCATTTTGTATGTAATTTTTTCCATTACTAGTTTATAAGAATGAATTATTATTTCATAACATATTTCATTTATTTAAGGAAAAAATAACGGAATATTAAATTAGAAAACGTTCTACGCAACCAAAACTAATCTAAAAAATTGTTACGTACGAGAAAATAAGTCACAAATACAAATATGTCATCCAAAAAAATCTCAAAAAATCGTAACAGAAATACTGACAGTTCAAAATCCAAATCCAATTAGGCTTAGAGATAATCAAAGTTAGTAATTATCAGAAACGCCTCCTTTCCGTATATCATCCTCTGCAATCCTATAACAACATAAAATCACAAACCATAAAAAAACAACCTCAAATCTTGTTAGCTCCATCATATCCTGCTCTCACCATCCCCAACTGCAGAAGAAGCCAAACCAGGCCAGCTCGCAAAGGTAACACCTTCCCTACATCCAAACACATGAAAACATGCATGAATCGCATTCAGTTCTTTACGTATCCGTAATACTACGTAAAGATTTAATTTGGTTACGTGCATTGCTTTCTGTTTCTAGTTTCGGTTTCCGTAAGAAAGAATATTCTAGCGGAAGATTCTTGAGTTCAATACTTACATACTATACTTAGTTATTCATCGTAAGGTGACTTTTAAAATACCTTGTATTGAAAAACACAATCTTTATCACCTTCAGTAAATGCATCCATTTAAAAAGCATATTCTCATGGTTTAAACCCTTCTATTATTCGTCTCTATTTCTGCACGCACCTTAAACACGTATATATATTTCACTGATATCAACCATCCTGCAAAACACAACAAAACAACAACGTTAGAAGTTTCAATTCTCTCGTTAAGAATATTTAGGTCTGAGTTCGGTTTATACCGTCATAACCTGCCTGATTTTTTGTCTGCTTCTGATCCGCTAGGTTAGTTTCAGTTTCTCTCGAGTTCCATCTCTTTGCTTCTTCAAAAAAATTGCATATATAATCATCGTTTTCATGTCTTTGTCTGCAGAATATTAAGACAATGGGGAAGGAGCAGCTGAAGGTGTTGGACGCTCTTGACACGGCGAAAACCCAATGGTATCACTTCACAGCCATTGTGATAGCAGGGATGGGATTCTTCACGGACGCATATGATCTCTTTTGTATATCTCTTGTTACGAAATTGCTGGGCAGGATTTACTACCACGTTGAGGGTGCAGCCAAACCAGGGACTCTGCCACCGAATGTCTCGGCTGCAGTTAATGGAGTTGCTTTGTGCGGGACTTTGGCTGGCCAGCTATTCTTTGGCTGGCTGGGTGATAAGTTAGGGAGGAAAAAGGTGTATGGGATGACGTTGATGATGATGGTTATATGTTCCATTGCGTCTGGCTTGTCTTTTGGCAAAGATGCCAAAAGTGTGATGGCTACTTTGTGTTTCTTTAGATTCTGGCTGGGGTTCGGGATAGGCGGAGACTATCCGCTTTCTGCCACGATTATGTCTGAGTATGCTAATAAGAAGACTAGAGGAGCTTTCATTGCTGCTGTGTTTGCTATGCAAGGTTTTGGGATTCTGACTGGTGGAGTTTTTGCCATTGTGGTGTCTGCTATTTTTGATCATGTGTATAAGGCTCCTTCTTACATGGTCAACCCGGCTTTGTCAGTACCTCCACAAGCTGACTATGTCTGGAGGATCATTCTTATGTTCGGCGCGATTCCTGCAGCCATGACATTCTACTCGAGGGCTAAGATGCCAGAGACTGCAAGGTTCACGGCCCTGGTAGCTAAGAACGCCGCTCAGGCCGCATCAGATATGGGTAAAGTCCTGCAGATGGATATTGAGTCTGATGAGGCAAAGGTTGAGCAGATTACTAAATCCTCAGCAAACACATTTGGACTCTTTTCAAAGGAGTTTCTTCGTAGACACGGGCTGCACTTGCTTGGTACCACCAGCACTTGGTTTTTGCTAGACATTGCATTTTACAGTCAGAACTTGTTTCAGAAGGATATATTCAGCGCCATTGGATGGATCCCAGCAGCCAAATCCATGAATGCTGTCCGGGAAGTTTACATGATTGCCAGAGCACAGACTCTAATTGCCCTCTGCAGCACAGTTCCTGGATATTGGTTCACAGTTTTCTTAATTGATAGAATCGGAAGGTTCACAATCCAACTCATGGGCTTCTTCTTCATGACGGTCTTCATGTTTGCCATTGCCATCCCTTACGATTACTGGTTGAAGCACTTGATTGGGTTCGTGATCCTTTACTCGTTGACTTTCTTCTTCGCTAACTTTGGTCCAAATGCAACTACATTTGTTGTCCCAGCTGAGATATTCCCTGCAAGGCTTAGATCAACATGCCATGGGGTATCAGCAGCAGCTGGCAAGCTCGGAGCCATCGTGGGTGCCTTTGGATTTTTATACCTGGCACAAAATAAGGACCAAAGCAAAGCAGATGCTGGATATCCTGCAGGCATTGGAGTCAAGAACTCCCTCATTGTTCTCGGTGTTATCAACTTCTTAGGTTTCGTCTTTACCTTCTTGGTTCCTGAATCTAAAGGCAAGTCCTTGGAAGAGATGTCTCGTGAGACAGAAGGCGATGAAAAAATCAAGCCAGCAGAGGAAGTTTAGACTTATCTTCACTGTGACTCTATTCCAGTCAAGTTTCCGATACCTCGACTGCGAATTCTCCTATTTATTTTCTTTTTTGTCCCTAGAACATTTCCAGACAATTATAATAGCAACAAAAATTTCTTCTTTTCTAATTGGAAAAATCTAATCGAATTAAACGTGTAACATTACACTAATCAACGGAAGCCAAAGCAAAGAACAAATGAAAACTTTCACAAACTAGTGAAAGTAATAAATATCTTTCAAAGGGGAATTTACAGCAAATGTCATGTTGTTTGCGAAAGAAGTGCTGGCAAGTAGCAACTTAACATCTCAATTATGTAAAATGACACTCAGCTTACTCATTTTAAGCATACAATTCTCAGGTGCTTTGTCTTCGATAACTTCTTCAACAACTCTAACCTTTGTCCCACAGCAGCCTTTTCTAATGTTCGACTTGGCATCCCCATTTGAGGTATGATCATCCTTCCGTCTTCAAAAAACTCTGAATTTTCTTTCCAAACCTCCCCATTCGAATACACTTCCTTCTTCCAAATCGGAACAGAAGCCTTAAGTTCATCAATAACAAACTTACAAGCATCCAATGCGTCACCACGATGAACAGACGATATCGCAACAAACACACTTGTTTCCAGTACAGGAACCGGTCCTAGCCTATGAGCCACAGCAATCAAATCTAAATTCCAAATCGATCTAGCAGTTGCACATATGGACTTAAGACAACGTATAGCCATCGGCACATAAGCTTCATATCTTAACTCCACAACTGCTTTTCCTTCAAATGTATCACGAGTTGTGCCCGAGAATGTCGCTACAGCCCCACACTGCGGAGCCGTGACATAACTTACATACTTGAGTATATCAATCTTAGTATTCTCATCCAAGATTTCAACTAACGTTTTCTCTTCAGCTTCAGACATAACACTGCATACATCAACAAAACAAGAATACCTAACAAAACAACAAGTCCAAAATCTGGTTACAATTAAACTACTAAGAGTAATAAATCAAAAAAGTGGAGCTGATAGTGAAATTGATGCAATTGGTCTTACACAGTTGTCTAATTGAAGATGATACAAAGTGGAGCTGAGGCCTGAGGGAGTAGGTGCGCTTACCTGCGAGATATCGAACAATGGGTCATCTCATCTACAAACATAGTCAAGGGTAGTTTCGTAATTTAGTCAAAGCTTCATCTGGATCTAATTGAAACACAATAATTATATAGCTACTATTGTGTAAATAAAGTAAACTATAGGGACTTAATGTGAAAGGATTCTTCTGTCTTCAACCATCGATACAGCTGTTCATCGGATCCGCTCCGACACTCTCCGATGGCGCCGAAGCGATACTTCGCGCCGCTCGTAGCTCTCTCGATCCTCGCGCTTGCGCTCAGCTCCTTTTACTACTCAACAATCCCTACTGAATTCAACCCACGGACTGACAGCCAGCTTGTTCACCGTCGGAGTCCTAATTTCACATTCATTATCAAACTTCTGGCTTACGACCGATTCGATTCGATCGCGCGGTGCCTGAAGTCTTTAAGCAACGCGCAGTATGGATCGGATGTTGTTCATCTGCATGTGTATGTGGATCATTTTCCAGTGGCGGATCCGCCTGGGGAAGATGTGGATGAAAGCTGAGGAATGCGAGGAGGATTTTGGAGCTTGTGGATGGATTTGAGTGGAGGTTTGGGGAGAAGGTTGTGCATTATAGGACGATGAATGCGGGATTGCAGGCTCAGTGGTTGGAAGCGTGGTGGCCTGTTTCGGATGATGAGTTTGCTTTTGTTGTAGAGGATGATTTAGAGGTGTCTCCGTTGTATTATAAGTTTTTGAAGAGAGTGATTGAGCATTATTATTATAATGCTTCTAATTATAGTCCTTGGATTTATGGAGCTTCTTTGCAGAGACCGAGGTTCGTCCAGGTACTGGTTGTACTTCCAAATTTGATTGTAAATGAATGGAGGTTTGTTATAGTTAGTGTATATGGTTGATCTGGTGTAGCTTTTTGGTTGATTATCCTTAAAAAGCAAGCTTTTAGTATGGATGTTTAACACGTGTTTGGATTAGGTTCCCTTGAGCAAATTTTTAGATGAGAAGACAGGAATGTGTATGCTGATGGCTAAGATATAATTACTTGCCTGCAGGAAAGCACGGGAATAAGATTAAGTTGCCTGGTGATACACGATTGTTCTTGTATCAAATAGTTGGTACATGGGGTCAGCTTTTGTTTCCGAGACCATGGAAGGAGTTCCGTTTGTGGTATGACTTGCACAAGGTCAAGGGCATCAAACCAATTCTTCAAGGAATGGTAATATTCCACTTAGGAACCAAATTTTGATTATAAATAAAATAGTCTGAACATTATTTATGATCTCATACTTTCAATATATTGTACACAGGTGACTACAGGATGGTACAAAAAGATTGGGGAGAAGATATGGACTCCCTGGTTTATAAAGTTCATCCATTCTAGAAGTTATTACAATATCTACACCAATTTTCAACACGAAAGAGCACTCAGCATTTCCCACAGAGATGCAGGTGTTAATTATGGAAAAACTGCTGGACCTGATTCAGTTCTGCTCGACGAACACTCTCTTAATTTTGACCTTCTTGAAATGAAATCTCTAAGTGCTTTAAAGTGGTATGATTTCTGTTTCAAAGAAGTAATTCCTGGAAGAATTATAAGAAGCCCTACTGAGCTTGGATCTGTTATTTCCTCTGTGCAGAAACAGGAGAGTGTTATTTTTGTGAGCACTTTCCGAGTCCCTGAGAATGTTATAAAGAACATGCTCTGCCATTTTGAGAAGCAAAATATACAGAACTATGTTGTTATTGGGTCAGACTCAAACTTCCTGAATCATTTGGCTAGGAGCGGTCATCCCATAATCGATACCAAGCAATTTTATGCCAGTATAAGAACAGACAAGACGGTGAATAATGCAGCATCAAATGTGAGCCTAGTTGAGGATATATTGGTTAAGGCCTATGTTGTGAAGAAATGTTTGGAATCAGGATATAGTTCTTTGCTGCTGGATGCAAACATACTTCCGAACAATAGTAATTGGTATACGGAACTCGTTGCCTCTACTCCAACTTTTTGGTTGGAGAAACTACAGAGCTTTTCTTTGTGCGCAGCTCATCTTCCTCTAGAACAATCTGGGATGACGATTTAATGCATGAAGCTGTAGCCTCTGCAAATGCAGTTACCACTAAAGCTTCCACACCAGCAGACTATAGAAGCTTTACGCATGTAATGGCTCGCGTCTTGGATCATAAAGGTGTGAAAATTACTAGACTAGACGAGGCAACCATTGGCAGAAATATAGATGTGCACAGTGCAAGCAAAACTTCCACAAATGGTGCAGTTAACATATTCCATTGGTCTACCAAAAGTGATATTAGTGTGGTTAGAAAGTCTCTTGAAGAAATGGGATTGTGGATCGTAGATGGTGAATCTTCCTGTACGGCTGTTTTTTGTCACCAGTCATAGATAGCAATACACAATCCATGATATTTGTTATTTTTATGTGAGTTATCACATTCTGTTATTCTACTGATAGGGAACTTTTCTTCTTGCATACATAATATAGTGTTAGTAGAGTTGTTTCAGAGAAAATGCAGATCCATTACGTTACCAGGCAAGTATTCCAGTTGCTAAGTTTTGAAGCAGTGCAGTACAGTAACAACAGGTACTCATTACTTTGAACTAATTTATTGTATAATAGAGGTAGAATGCAAGATGAACTCTGAACACCCTGAACTGCTGATTCCTCCCTCATAAGCTACACTACTAGCCTTGATGGTTCGAAGACAAGATACGAGTGCATGGAATAGAATACTACTTTAGATATCCAATTAACATTCAACATCAAAAGGCACCATGCTTTTGCAACCCAATTCCTTAAATAAATGAACAGTATGGATGCAGTAAGCATATATTTGTGGATTTGACATCGTTGCACAGTCTAAAAGGTGTCAAGGTTTATGTCATGCAGAGTTCTAAGGATGTCATCATATATGAATAGATGAGACCTGAAAAAAGAAAAGGTATTAGCTCATTTAGCTGAGCAAAGCAATACAATTTACAAGGTTAAGGATTTACAGATTCAGTAAAACAATTTTTGTTTTGTTTTGATTAACTGGAATAAACCCAACAAAAATACAAGGACAAGGACATAAACAGCTAGAAGAAACGCATCTAGCCTGACCCAGGACTGGTAGCATGATAAACAAAATTTAACTATAGAACCGCCGAAGTCATTTGCCTCCCTCGAAATCTCTAAAACGCACGTGTAGCACTTGGCCTCATCCAAAATATAAAGTTGCTTGCTTCATCACAATGTAACAATAGCATATTTTATTCGAGGTCGGTTGATCATATGGATAGGCACAAGTTTCATAACTGAAGCTATAAACTTGAAGGTGATGCCGTGACGGGTTGAACTTGAAGGACCGGATGACGTCCCTTTAACTCCCCAAAACCAATTGAAGTACGATGAAACTAAGATAACAAACTTAAAAGAAAAAACAAAAGGTCACATAGCACAAATAGGTAGAAAGAAGTAGAGTTTTAAAGCAATATAACTCAATTCAGATTACAAAAATTCTCATAGAGAGAAGGGAGAGCAAAAAGATACGGCTGTACACAAACCTTGACACCTTTTATTGAGTCCATTCAAAAAAATTATCGAATCAAGTGTATGCAAAAGACTCGCCAAATTACTAATTATACAACACCTAACTACCTGAGAGCATCCCCAACCGTATGATGTATACGACCCAAATATGTAAATCAACCTATGTGTCACCCTAATTTGAAGAACCGTTTAGATAACCTCATATTTAACGCACGCCTCCGCTTAGCTAAAATTCTACAAATTCATCTCATGGATCTGTAAATTTGCTAGTCTACCAAGCTTCGCAATATGTGCTTCCCTCGATTTATACCTTTCTTCTTTTATTTTCAAGATGCTACTCTCTCCGATTCAGATTCATCATCGGTGAACCTAATCACTCAATCATTCTTACATCTCACTTAGCAAAGGTTAGGAGTTTGTACTTTGACTCAAAATAGGTTGTGAAAATCGTCGAAAAATGGTTTATTTCTTTGTAATTTTTATTTTTATAGTTTGTGTTTAATTTTGAAGTGATTCATGTTTGAAAATCTAAAACCTAGATTTCATAGGCGCAAAAACCTTTCCATTCCCTGATCGATTGTCTAAAAGATTGCAAGACTCCATTTTTATGATGTTAAGAGCCAGGTGTCGTCCTTGTCTGGTACCCCCTTCACCTGACTATGTAAATAATGATATCTGGATTATCTATTATAATCCCTTTGTTGTCGGGTTTTTTTGTATTTCTCTCCTAGAGTAGAGATGTTGCATTTCTAAACATATTAACAATGTCGATATTAATTGAGATGTCTTGATATTTAGGCTAAGGGTAGACAAAGGAAAAGGGTATACATGTAGATGAAGAGAGAGAGCAATGATGCATCTTTCAAAGAACTTGCTACTATTGAACCTCGTGGACTAGAACTCGAGCAAGTACTAAGCATCAGGAAGGTACATCTTACGCATAATCTTTAGCGTCTCTATCACTTTTGCATGAAAAAGATTCAGGATTTTGAATGTTGATTAAAAGAGAAATGCTTGAGCTAAAAGATACTTATGAAAATGCTTAAGTTAGAGAACAGTTGTAATGCAAAGAGCTGACAAAAAATGAGTCTCGAGTAATATTCATGTATACACGATTGCAGGTCGTGTTGTGGTTCAATGTCGGCAATAAAATTTGTAGATGATACAATTAATTTATAGGCATTGAAATTTAGTTTTTTGATGCATAATGAGTATACAAAATCCCATTGGAGCAAATTCCATTTCATATTACGTAAATTAATATACATATCTAATTAAATAAAATTTGTAGATGATACAATCATTTTGAAGAACCCCATTAGGGATGCTCTGATACCAACTATGTTGCAACATTACTATAATTAAGATTCTCTATTGATACATCAGCTGCCAGTGGGTGGTCATTCCATGTTTTACTTTACAAATCTAGATATAAAGACATTATACAAAGCATTACATATACAATTTAAATTAATTTTAAATTTCTATTTAATGAAAAGTTATCGTACGTAGCAAAATGATTCTCGGCCAAATTAAATTATTATTAAAGAGAAATTCAATTTATGAAAATTTAAATTAATTTTTTAAATAAGTGATTGCATCGATTAGTAGTCAAGGTGTATAAACAACAATCAATTAAAGTTCAAGTTTTAAAGTAAAAAGAGGAATCACAAAAGATGAAAAGAAAATTTCAGAAAAAGAAATTCATAAAATCCGCATAATTAAAGAATCACAAACTCCAGATGTTTAAAGCAGTTTTGAGATGAGCAGTTTAAAATCAACAATCGTTTTCCCAAAATCCTAAATCTCAGGGACGCGACTGTTTCGTTTGTAGACCGCATCGAAGCTATGCCGTGTCTAGGTCGCATCAAACCGTGTCTGTTTCGCATGTCAGAGTCGTGTTTGGGCCGCGTTGATGTATATTTTAAATTAGACACCACGTCCTAATGTTAATGTCTAATGTCACCCTCAACTAAAGAAACTCAATTATCAAAAACTAGTAATTTCTTCACATATAAATGATTTTTTGATGCATATTTATGTGCATATTGATTATAAATATATTACACTTACCTATATTCATTATTTAATAAGTTATTCAAATAAATAATAAATAATTATGAAACAAAATAAATATGAAAGAAGTGAGGGGTAAAACAGAAAAAGATTTGTGGTTTCAAAATAACCGTTAATAAAGCATCTTACCCTTTATATATACTAATAAATAACGCACATGATATCATGTGTTTAACATCAAATTACGTGTAAGTAAATATTAATTTAAAGAAGGGTATTTTGGGAAACAAAAATGTGCCTTCAAGAAAATAACTGCTAATAATGCTTCTTGCACTTCATTAATAGTATGAGTTTTTTACAGTAAACCATCATTATAATAGGTCATTTTGCAGTAAACCCACCATTATAACCATTAATTACCAAAGAAGTATATTATAAATCTTCCGTTATCCAAATGCTACCAAAGTTACTATTCCGTTAGTTTTTGTTTGACACGCGCTTAATTAACGCGTATGTAAAATTTATTTCTAAAAACTAAATCCCTTTCTTTCTTCACTCTCTTCGTCGATTAGGGTTAGACATTTGTTCGCGGCGGTATAAACAGTTCAGTCGGTTAGGGTTACGAGATCTTCGGTTGATTTGGGTTAGTCTCTTCAATCGATTAGGGTTACGAGATCTTCGGTTGATTTGGGTTAGTCTCTTCAATCGATTAGGGTTACGAGATCTTCGGTTGATTTGGGTTAGTCTCTTTAATCGATTAGGGTTAGTCTCTTCAATTGATTTGGGTTAGTCTCTTCAATCTATTAGGGTTACGAGATCTTCGGTTGATTTGGGTTAGTCTCTTCAATCGATTAGGGTTACGAGATCTTCGGTTGATTTGGGTTAGTCTCTTTAATCGATTAGGGTTAGTCTCTTCAATTGATTAGGGTTAGTCTCTTCAATCGTCACTGTTGGCTGCTCGAAGAGGTTTGTTTGTAGACGATTGCATCCACGAAGAAGATATTAACCAGTTTATGGAATCCGGTATGGAATCAAACTTGAATGACAGCGAGGAAGATGATGATGCATTGTTTGAGAAATATTTGGATGCCGATGTGAGTGAAGAAGATGTTGGGAGTGGTTCAAATAATAATCAAGATTTCCGCAGCTTTAATCCTGAGACAGATTTTAGAATGGCGATTAAGTTGGAGTTAGGGATGTTATTCCCCTTGGCAGATATTTTGAGGAAGGTACTTAGACAGCTAACTATACAAACGGGAGGTGATTTTTACTATCTCAAAAATGACCAACAAAGGATTGCCGTAATTTGTGATAGGAAGTGTGATTGTCCGATGCGTCATGCGAGGAAGAATTGCATATGCGGGGTTAGGAAGTGTGGGTTCTTTGTGAATGCAAGTAGGTATGCAGATGATGGATCATTTCAAGTGAAGTCCTTTGATCAAGTTCATGAGTGTGGAAGAGTGAACAAAAATACCAAGGTGACATCGGTGTAGTTGGCTGACAGATACGTGGACCATCACAAGGATGATCCCACTCGGAAGCTTACCGCATTTATCAATCACATTCTGAGGGACTATAAGGTAGAAGTTTCATATACACAAGCTTGGCGGGCATGGAAGAGAGTAAGGTTGCTGATATCGAGCTAGAAGATGCCATTCTTGAACCTGTAAAATGTTTTCTGCATAAATGAAATCGACAACAACTAATCCACACAAAAGTAACATGTAATACATCAATAACTTACAGAAATTTTGTTAACTATCCACACAAAATCAACAACAACTCAAATAAAATTGGGAGAATATTCAACCTAAAATTAACAACACTCGCGTAACTATGAAAACTCAATATTGTAAGAATAATCAATCATAAAACAAAAAACATGTAAGAAAATGAAATTGAAACTATCTAAAAATACAAAACGGATATACCTCTGAGATGAATAGATCGACTTGATTGTAGTATCCGCGATTCAAGTTTGATTTGAAGTCGTCGCAATTTCTAATTTATCGTTCCAAATCTAAAACGGTCTTTAGCGGCAATCACGGCTAGAAGGGGCGTCGATTGTTTTAGGATTTTCCAAACATGTCTCTTTTGCATAAATGAAATTAATTAATAATCTAACGAAGCCCACACGCTTTTAACGGCTGAACTAACGGAATAGTAACTTTGATAGTATTTGGATAACGGAAGATTTATAATATATTTCTTTGGTAATTAATGGTTATAATGGTGGTTTACTGCAAAATGAAGTATTATAATGGTGGTTTACTGCAAAAAAACCCTAATAGTATAGATAGTAGAAATATAGATATTTGAATTTGAAAATGCACAGTATTAATTCTCATATTTTTAAAGTTACAGATTCCCTAAAAGAGTGCCAAGATTATGATTTTTGGCAAAATAGTATCATAAAAGAGTCTATTTAGAAATGGATCGAACCATTCAATTCTTTAGAATACTAAATTTTACTCTGCCTTCTCTCATCTTACTCCTTCATCTCTTCTTCTTCAACCGGTTGCCTCTCCGGGGTGGAGGAGGAGAGGTTCATCTTTTGCAGGCATGAGATGCATGCAACGGATCCTCTTCCTCTACCCCAAGGAGATTGTTTTGATTTTGTTTGTTTTTAATGTTATAATCTTCATCTTCCGCCTCTCCATATACAACCGCGGCCAATCAACCGGACATGTATGTGGCTTTGGCACATCTCAGGTACCATATCTTTCATCTAGAGTCACAAGCATGTGACGGATCGGTCGATTTCTGCTCATCGTACGTTAGATCATTATGTATATAAATAAACAAGTTGTTATTTGCGTATGTATGTGCATCTCTTGTGAATGCTTGTATATTCATCCTTTATGGATGTTTGTTGCGCCGTTAAGGCTTGTCTCAGCCGGCATGTGTTGAGCTTGATTTCACCAAAGATCGTTATGATGTCCGCCAGTTGGACTTGTGGGGATCGATGGTGATGGTACCGTTAACGCCTGCTCGATCAACGGTTACAGAGAAGCACTCATTATTGAAGATGTTTCATACTTTGTACCATCGTGTTGTATTTCGCTTTTTACTTATGTTCAATCTATGAATGACATACGCCCACCTTAGATCAAAAAAAGAAATGGGTCGAACCGCTTCCTATTTTGAAATACAGCAATTCAATCCTTCAAAGCCTTGATAAATATCTCTAGAATCTACCAGACTCCGTTTTCAAGCTCTCAATGAATCCAATCAATGGCGACGACGATCAGCCTCCGTAAGGGTAACACGCGTCTACCGCCAGAAGTCAACCGAGTCTTGTACGTCCGCAATCTTCCATTCAACA
Organism: Sedum album; assembly: GCA_006409495.1. Lineage (NCBI taxonomy): Eukaryota > Viridiplantae > Streptophyta > Magnoliopsida > Saxifragales > Crassulaceae > Sedum > Sedum album. The sequence continues at coordinate 53,875 of QZGG01001307.1, read as the reverse complement.
TCTCGAGCGAGGAGATGTACGATATACTCGGTAAGTCTGGAGCAATAAGGCAGATACGAATCGGAACCAATAAGGACACGCGAGGGACAACGTTCGTTGTGTACGAGGATATTTACGATGCAAAGACGGATGTTGATCATTTATCAGGGTTTAATGTGGCGAATAGGTATTTGATTGTGTTGTATTACCAGCAGACGAAAATGAGTAAGAAATTTGATCAGAAGAAAAAGGAAGATGAGTTGGTGAAGATGCAGGAGAAGTATGGAGTTTCCACTAAAGATAAGTGAGATTATGATTTCAAGTTGTGGTGGAATTTGAATTTCTAGGGTTTTCTTGTGTCTGCTAATTTGGGATTATGTTCCTTTATAAGTTTATATGAATGAAAACGAGTTACTATGTAATTTTTAGTTTTTTAGTTTATGAATGTTTGGTTATATTGATTATTTGATTGTTTATGGAGTGATAGACTAATAGGAATCGGGATATGTTGCAGGTTGTATCTATATTTTGGTATTTTTATGGATATCAGCTATGTTGCCTTGTAGATATGGATATCAGCTATGTTGCAGGTTGTATTTATATTTCAGTATTTTTATGGGACATTAAGTTAGTTGAAAACTGCATAATGGATGATTCTGCATTTTCAATTTTCTGGCAAATCTCAGAGTTGCTGACATAATCTACTCATGTAACAAATTGTTATTAAATGCGGGTTTAACTTTATTTTTTTCTTCTGTATGATTATTGATTAGTAAGATTTTCATAGTTTGCATTCTATAGCTGTAATACTAGTATTTGATTGGTACACTAGAGATACAGCTTTAAGAAAAGCTTAGGTCTTGACTATGTGTGGTATATGGAGCTTAATGGTGAAAGCGTACTCCGGGAGGTTTTTTGTCCAGTACCTTTCCTTAGCCAATTTTTTGGAAGGAATTGGTTGAGAAGTGTCCAACTCCAACAGAGACCTCAACCTCAACTGTGGTTTTTAGGTTTGGCTATGATTTGCCATTTTAACTTTTATGAGTATTACGTTCTTTTCTCGATTAAGTTTCGGATTTTCTATTCTCTGTCAGTTTGATTTATTTTCGAGATTTGAAATATGTGTTATCACTAATTACCAGTGACCTAGAACTACAACCTAAGTTCTATGCAGGATTTTTAACTAACAATAATATCAACTCAGCATAAATTGACCTTAAACTGATGAATATGGAATACGGAAAATGCAAGAAAGAACAGCACACACCGGATTTGTTTTACCGAGGTTCTTCTAGGTCCAAAGACTTAGCGTACATCCCCGTTGAGCTCTGGGAGGCTCTATGCACTATCGTGGCCAAAAAACGCTGGCGAGGCAAGAATCCAAGTGTTGTTACAACATGCACTTCAAGGACAAGCGCGTAGAACCTCTCAACAATATACTTGTTAAGAACACACTACCCTGAGATTTACAACCTTCAACCGGCTGCTATACACTCACACAAGTCCTATCTACTACCTCTCAAACTGAGAATGATTCAACACCGGCGAGAAGTGGTCTCGCCTGATCTGGAACTCTGGATCGCCTTCGATGGAGCGTGCTGCCGTTTTTCCTTTTCTGATTCTGTACTGAAAACCCTAGCTCCTTATGCTTATATACTCCTCAGCATCAGCCGTTGGATCAGGCACCAGATCGACGGCTGAGACTTAATGCAGCAACACACACTTCACGTGACTCCTCTGCGCTAATTGGATAAGCTTGTTGTGCTGGCACTGAGCTGGCATTGGGCTGGGCTTCCTCAACTTGGGCTGCTCCATCTTCAAATCTCCCCTGGAGCAGCACTTCATCTCCAACTAGCAAATGCCAATACTGGGATCAACCTCTGCATACTTCAGCCTTCAACTCCATCCTGATCCTCACCATAATGCACAATATATCCTCCCTTCATCACTCTTTGGTACCTGCATGATCTTACTCAATAAAGAGCAAGTCCCGACACAAACAAAACTTTGTGTGAGAAACAGTTTTAGTACCAAAATCTGCTGGATTAACAGCAGTATCAATCTTGCACAAATTCACCTTCCCAACAGCAATCATTTCACGCACAAAATGATATTTAACTGAGATATGTTTAGAACGCTCATGGTATACAGGATTTTTGCTAAGTAACAATGCAGACTGACTATCAGTGAAGACAACAGGCACATTATCACTCAAACCAATTTCACTTAAGAAACCATATAACCACACACTTTCTTTAACAGCATCACAAATAGCTACATATTCACTCTCAGTTGTAGACAATGCAACCAATGACTGCAATTGGGACTTCCATGATACACAATTATTGCCAACAGTAAAGAAATAAGCAGTAGTAGATTTACGACTATCTCTATCACCGGCAAAATCAGCATCAACATATCCAACAAGCTCAAACCCAGACATACGTTTACCATAGCATAAACCAATATCAGCAGTACATCTCACATAAGCTAAAACATGCTTCAATGCAAGCCAATGTTCATATCCAGGATTTGCCATAAAACGACTTAACAATGAAATAGCAAAGCACAAATCAGGCCTAGTACTAATCATTGCATACATAAGTGATCCTAGTGCATTAGCATATGGAATATCTACCATTTTAGCACTATCAACTCTGGTCTTAGGACACTGAGTTTTATCCAAAATAAAATGCGCAGCCAAGGGTATCTGCACTGATTTACCCTCCAGTGAGCCAAACTTGGAAATTACTTTCTCAAGATATGGCTGCTGATGAACCTTCAACCACAGGTTCTTCCTATCCCTTTCTATTATCATTCCTAATATTTTCTTAGCCTGCCCTAGGTCCTTCATATCAAATTCAGTACTAAGCTTAGCTTTTAACTTGTTGATCTCTATTATAGATTTACTAACAAGCAACATATCATCAACATATAACAAAATGAAAACAGTCACATTATTCACATCACAGAAATAGCAGCAACTGTCATATTCACTTCTTTTAAATCCTAGCTTTAGCACAAATGAATCAAACCTCAAATACCACTGCCTAGGGCTCTGTTTTAATCCATACAAAGATTTCTTAAGCAAGCACACATGTCAGGGTACCTAGAATTGACAAAACCCTCTGGTTGATGCATGAAGATCTTTTCATTCAGATCTCCATGCAAGAAGGCTGTCTTCACATCTAATTGTTCCAGTTCTAATTAGAACTGGCTACATAAGACAATATTACTCTTATTGTCTTAAATTTGACTACAGGAGAGAATATCTCATTGTAGTCCACCCCTTCACGTTGGGTAAAACCCTTTGCCACTAATCTGGCCTTAAACCTAGGTGGGTCAGTGTCATTTATCCCTTCCTTAACTTTATACAGCCACTTACAAGCTACTAATTTCTGATTCCTAGGCTTGGGTACTAATATCCAAGTTTTATTTACCTCTAAGGAATTCATTTCTTCTAACATAGCAGCCTGCCATTTATCACTATTACTAGAGGTTATGGCTTCTAAGTAAGTGCTAGGTTCAGGGTTTATTACTTCCTGGGCAGCAACTAGGCAGTATACACTAGGTCGGCAAAGGATGAATATCTGGGATTTGGCTTAGGGGCCCTCCTTTCTCTATCCCTAGTTAGTTGATAATTTCCTAGGGTTTCAGTTGCTGACCTAGCTAGTTCTATTCTGTCCTGAGTGGGTTCTACCTGATTACCCTCTCCCTGCTCCCCCTGATCTAAGTTCTCTACTGGGTCAATGTCTTGGGCTTCTAACTCATGCACTACAGGCTCTGTCTCTAGCTCTATGTGGTTCTGATCATGTTCAGGTGGGTCTACCCTATTAGGTTCAGTGTGGGAATGGGATTACCTGAGTTTTCTAGGGATTTCCTACAAGGGAATTCTTCCTCATTAAATGTTACATCTCTGCTCACTAATCTTAATCCCTGATTTCTCATACTCCCATAATTTATACCCCTTAGTTCCCTCCTGAGTCTGATATCCTATGAACACACATTTCAGGGCTCTAGGATCTAATTTACCATCCCTATTATGTGCATATGCTGCACAGCCAAAAACTCTAAGGTGTTCTAGGTTAGGGGGGCTGTTATTCCACATTTCTAAAGGGCACTTAAAGTTTAAGCTCTATTTGGTGACCTATTAACTAAATAGGTGGCAGTGGACAGGGCTTCACCCCAGAAGCCCTTGGCTAGGTTAGAGGTAAACAGTAGGCTTCTAGTTTTATCTAAAAGGGTACGGTTCATCCTCTCAGCAACCCCATTTTGCTGAGGGGTATTCCTAACAGTTTTATGCCTTAAAATTCCACTATCAGCACACAAATTATCAAACAAAGCATTGCAAAACTCAAGCCCATTATCAGTCCTAATAGTTTTAATTTTCTTACTAGTCTGATTTTCTATAAGCAATTTCCAGTCCCTAAATTTACCAAACACTTCATCCTTAGATTTCAGCAAGAAAGTCCACACCATTCTAGTATAATCATCCACAATACAAAAAATACTTATTTCCTCCATGTGATTCATGAGCCTCTGGGCCCCATAAATCAGCATGGAGGTAATCTAGTGGTGCCTTAGATGTATGCTGGCCTGGGGAGAAGCTGTGTCTGTGCTTCTTGCCAGCACACAAGGCTCACAGAAAGGTAACTGAAGATCATTCAGTTTACCTATGATTCCCTGCTTGTTCAGGACTTCCAGTCCTTGAACACTGATGTGGCCTAATCTTAAGTGCCACTTCAGGGCATCATTCACAACAGGTTTATTAACCACAGGCATAGCAGACAATTCAGAGTCAGTAAACCATCAAGAACATATAAGCTATTATACTTAGTTCCAGTTAATATAGTATTATTTCTATAAACTTTCATAGTACTATTTTCAGATATGCACACACAACCAATATCATCCAAAACACCCAAGGAAATTAAATTTCTTTTAAGGTCAGGTATGTGTCTAACTTCTGATAATACTATAGTTTTACCATTTTGTAACTTAAGGGATATTAACCTTTACCAATTACTTGACATATATTATTGTCACCCATAAAAACCTTTTCATCATTAACAGACATATAGTTTTCAAACCAACTCCTATGAGGACACATATGATATGAGCAACCAGAATCTAAAATCCACTGATTACTAACATTTCCAGATGTTACATTAAGTACCTCTAATGCATCATTACCTGCAGTATCTTTATCAGCTAGATTATTTTCTGGTTTATTCTCATTCTTAGTTTTATTTAACCATTTATAACATTTTTCTTATAGTGTCCTACCTTCCCACAGTAGAAACACTTTCTGCCCTCAGGATTGCTTTTACCATCCTGAGGTTCCTTAGTTCCTGGTTTCTTATCTTGCTTAGCCTTATTCTCAGTATTAGTCCCCTTAGGTTTACCCTTATTGTTTCCTTTATTTTTAACAAACAGAGAATTAGCATTCTTAGACTTATTCTTTAATTCTATTTCCCTAGTCCTCATGGCAGTACATAACAAGTCATAGAAGGTATACTACCAGTGTACTGATATGCATTCTTAACTACTTGAAAATTATCAGGCATGGAATTCATAAGAATCATAACAATACTAGTTTCATCCAAAGCATATTCAGTACCAAAGAGCATCATAGTCATTCTAAGAAACTCATCAAGATTCTTATCTACAGATTTACTAGCATCCATCTTATATGCAAACAGACTAGCTTTCAAATAAGCAAGATTAGGAGCAAGCACATTAGCAAACAGTGCATCAAGCTTATTCCATAAAGAAATAGGGGATTTAGCAACACTAACCTTTCTGATAATATTATTAGTAAGACTCAGGAAAATCAGGCCATATGCCTCTTTATCAATTTGTACCTTGCGTTTCTTCTGTTCCTCGGTCCAGAACTGATCCTCTTCCAGTGCGATGGAGACTTGGTGGTAGGCTAGGAGAGCTTCCATCTTCAGCTTCCACACACCAAAGTCTCCTTTGCCGTCAAACTTTTCCACGTCGATTTTCGCAGTCATTTCCTCGCAAGAAAACACAAAAGATAATTGTCAGTGAAGCAGAACTTCTATAGCAGTATATATCGAAATATTACTTGCTATCTTATCCTAAAACCGGCTCTGATGCCACTGTTATCACTAATTACCAGTGACCTAGAACTACAACCTAAGTTCTATGCAGGATCTTTAACTAACAATAATATCAACTCAGCCTAAATTGACCTTAAACTAGAATATGAATACGGAAAATGCAAGAAAGAACAGCACACACCGGATTTGTTTTACCGAGGTTCTTCTAGGTCCAAAGACCTAGCGTACATCCCCGTTGAGCTCTGGGAGGCTCTATGCACTATCGTGGCCAAAAAACGCTGGCGAGGCAAGAATCCAAGTGTTGTTACAACATGCACTTCAAGGACAAGCGCGTACAACCTTCAACCGGCTGCTATACACTCACACAAGTCCTATCTACTACCTCTCAAACTGAGAATGATTCAACACCGGCGAGAAGTGGTCTCGCCTGATCTGGAACTCTAGATCGCCTTCGATGGAGCGTGCTGCGTTTTTCCTCTTTTCTGATTCTGTACTGAAAACCCTAGCTCCTTATGCTTATATACTCCTCAGCATCAGCCGTTGGATCAGGCACCAGATCGATGGCTGAGACTTAACGCAGCAACACACACTTCACGTGACTCCTCTGCGCTAATTGGATAAGCTTGCTGTGCTGGCACTGAGCTGGCATTGGGCTGGGCTTCCTCAACTTGGGCTGCTCCATCTTCAATATGCATGATGTTTGCTGTATTTCCTGAAGCCAATGCATTATTTCACTTGTAATGCATAAACTAAAAATGAACGCGTATAAAGGCCTTGAATATCTTCTGGTACTTTGTCAAATGAATTAATTCTGGTACTTTGTCAAATGAATTAATTGATTGTGGTGGTATGTTCCTCATGAATGCTCTGAGGGGATTCTAGAATCGTAGCATGGAATCATTGAATCATTAAACTTGAAACTTGTAAAGTTTGCTTCATTATGAATCACATTACTATCCGACTTTCATGCATTTTTGTATGGTTGATTTCTAGTTTGCAATAAATTTAGGAGGCATATATGGGTTCATTAGCATCAGGGACGGATCCAGGAATCGCAAATAGGTAGGGCTAATTTCTGTATTTATGAGAAAGGTTGGGCTAAAAAAAAATTGATTCAAATTAATGGGGTTAAAATTTGTTTTTTCATATTTTTATCTAAAAACTACTTGGGCTTTAGCCCATATGGCATTCACATAGATCCGTCCCTGATTAGCATTACAGCGAACTAGTGAACTCATTATACCCCCTTAGGTTTTTATTCGTGTTTTCAAAGATAGTAGAATAACTAACCTTGTGCCCGCCTGTCCTGTTACATGACTCAGTATTCCACTATAGTTGAGCTTGGATATTGTTGGGTTGTTAAATTTGGTAGACTTCTTAAAACCCAACTGTTTCTGGCGGCTACAGCATCAAATTATTGAAGTTTTTTCTGATATAAACATCAAATTATTGAAGTTGATACCTGCAAATGTGTCACATTTAGAGCTTTTAAAGAAATTATTGACAAATATTTAGATAAGTAGTCTTCGAGGGATTCTGAACAGAAAATAAGTATTATACGGAATCCCAATGACGATGTGTTTATTTTTTGCTGAATATGACATTTTCAATCCTGATTTTGAAATATGAAAAGATAAGACGTGGGTTAATACAAAGTTCAATCTATATAGGTTTGGGTAAAAAAGCTTTGATGACCATCCACTGGTGCAGCACATCGAGACTCAAAACAATAGGGCTGGCAGAGGCAATCAATAGCATGCAAGAGTTTCCGTCTAGGACCTACAGCAATGGCACCCATATCCCTGAGCCTCTTCATTGTCAAATTCACCAATTGAAACTTGTCAACTTTTCTTCTATCAAACAATTTAATAAACTGATGGAGCCCTAAGGATGCCAACCAGTTGCTCAGACCTCCAGCTCTGAGGATCTTCTTGTCAAGGTTTGATGCACGCATCATTTGGTTAAGGAAAACACCCCATCAAAGGAGGCAGTGGCTCCAATCAGAAGCCGTCTTGTCCGTTTGAGAACCCTCCGATGATCCAGCTCTTCGACGGACTTATCTCTTCTATGTGGTATTCTTTCAATGTGAAGACTATGCCCTTTTCCATTTCCTAGGTTTGGCTCTTTTATAGGCACTTTCTTTGAGATTGAGTGCTTGTTTCAGGACGAGGCGAGATGTTGTCAGCTTTCCCACCAGCAGCGAGCTTGAGTTCGTCTGTAGGGTTTGTTTGTAGCAACTGCTTTTTGGTTTTTTCCGTATGGACGGAGACATCTTGTATTGTATTTGCACACTGATCAGCAAAAACTGCTGCTGATTCACGAGGGTGAAGTGGTGGTATAAGGATGGTAATTCGTTGTTTCTTTACTATAACCCAGTCATCTTCTCCGCTAAGGGTCGTGCTACATGAAGAAATATGATTTTTCTCTGATGCTAGCTGTCTCGACTTGCGTTTCACCATTACAGTTTCTACTGATCTAGCACCTGCAACTCAGAAAATCATACAGTTTAATAAACTCTAGTAATCATATAACCATTTTTGGCTCGCGGCATGAAGGTGCTGCAACTCATTCATCTGAGGCGTAAACATCTTACCTACGCAAATTAATTAGCGATAGACATTATTTCAAAACAAAGATATCACATTTGATTAAACTGAGGATATTAAATACTCAAAGTATCATTGAAAAAAACAGATTCATATTTTCAAAACACATTAGATCAAAAATAATCATGACTAACAAAACAATCCTGGGAAATGAGCACATTGCCAGAAACACAATCTTTGATGGATTAACAAGCAATAAAAATATGACAATCTTAGATCGAACACACAGACAGCATATCCAGAGATGCAGAATCGTAGTTACGTTAAAGTAAGAATATTTGAACTCTTAAACCAACCTGAGCCTTGAAAGATGGCAGCTTTTACGAAACCAAGCCTAATGGAGGAGACCCACAATTACAAAGTTGGACAATTTTAGGGTTTGGTATTTGCCTAAAAGGCTCGACAGTCGACCGAGACACAGCACATCAATCAAGACCTTCAGAAAACAGTAGCCAGACAAGCGCAGTGGCGTCGATCTGAGCGCAACGAGTTCGTCCGATTGGGACTTGGTCAAAGATGGTCAACGTTTACGAGGAATTACTGGACGACGATATACGACGAACAACTGCGATCCCAATTCATTCAAAACGAACTCTATACCCGACCTGTTTAAGGTGTTTTCGGGTCGGGTCAGATCGATTTGAATCGGATCTAATCGGATCGGGTCGGTTCTGAACGTAATTGGTCGTCGCGCCTCCATCACCGTCGCATTCTGACCGATTGCGCTGATCCCAGTTTATTTTCATCGCTCGGAAAGTCGATTACTTTGCATCTGGGTGTTAATATTCTTCAATTTATGATCGTATTTTTCAACTTGATTCAATTTTATTGGATTAAGGTATAAAGGTAAGGTTTTTAGGGTTTAAGAGTAACTGTATCTCTGAATGTGTCAGTTCTTCCAAAATTTTGCATTTGGAATTTCTCATCATTGGAGGTTTTCTGACTCAGATTCTGCTAGTGGGGAGAAGAGGATGGCTGCATCATTCAGATGGATATTACAGTTGCACAGGGATGTGCCAAGAGCAGCTAAGTTTTATTCACAAGGCTTGGATTTCAGTATTAATGTCTGCACTTTACGTTGGGCGGAGCTACAGACTGGTCCCATTAAGCTTGCGCTTATGCAAGCCAACAGGTAGCATTTCCATATTTCCTTTCTTGGTTCGGTAGACTTTACTTGTATTGGTAACTGTAAAGCAGTAATTTCCAATAGCCTTGCCTGCGTTTTCAGTTCTTTATGGATATTTTCTTTGTTACAAGATTGGTTAAAAGAAGGAGAATGAGTTAAGCGGAGAAGGGAAATTTTGGTTACTATAAAATGGTACTTTTAGAGAGCTTGATGATTGTGGTTATTGATTTATTATCGAACGCTATATTTCAGTGACCATGAAATTCAAAAGGGATACTCCTCTCTTTTGTCGTTCACAGTACCGGACATCAACCATACAGTAACAAAGCTGATAGCTTTAGGAGCTGAACTTGATGGTCCTGTAAAACATGAGGTTCATGGGAAGGTAATTTATTTTTCCAGTTAACTAAAATAGTGGTAAACAGACAAAAAACTTTCATTTTCGTGCTCTTTAATTTAAAGAGGAAGTTGGTCAGGTTTGAATCTTCTTCTTCGTGGATTCACTTTTTTATAATTATTGAAATACAAGTTTTGAAGCGTGGTTTCTATCTAAATCCCAAAGCATCCATTATGATATCTGATTCTTGTATGTGCAAGTTCGACCTTTTTTATTAAGCTTATTGTTGTCTTCAGGTTGCAGCTGTGCGATGCATCGATGGCCATGTTGTAGGCCTATACGAGCCAGCTTAAGGTCTATCCATCTAATGAATCATATTCCAAGTGCTGACATCGTATTCAGTGGCTCAGAATCAACATTTGAAGGATTGATACTTTATTTTTTCTCTGCTTAGATATGACTGCCAAGGCGCCAACAGGCGAAGGTTGGTATGCATAGTCTCTATCTTGCACCATTCTTTCTTCTCTTTTATGGATGTGCTTATAATGTAACGATGAAAGTTTTAGTTTCTTTTTTTAAATGAGATATGTGGTCTACAACTTATTTGTGTTAAACTTAAACCTATAGTAAAAATTATATTATTCTGGGATACAAAATTGATATACTTGTGTGTGATCTGCAAAAGAGTTTTGATTTGGATTGAATTATTAATAAATTAGAAATAGACTTGGCTAATATAGTTACATGAGCTGACAATGATATACTTCTTCAAGCTTTTTTCGAACTTGAATTTGTCTCATCCTTGAATATGTAAAACACAAATGTTGAGGTCATTGCGATTTGATTGAAGCAGTAGCATGATATTGGCTAATTCTAGTTTCTAGACTGCATGACACAAGTCATTGTACTCTGTCAGCCAGTGAAGTTCAGAAAGTAATGTGTTAGAAAATTACATTATCAGCATCTACTTCAGAGGCTTCAGCCTGGATTTTATTAAATGTCCATTCCATCAAGCATGCCATATTCCCTGAGGGCTTGCTCTAGTTCTTCTACCGTAATGTACCTGTGTTTCGTTTGTTTCATACCCGCTGTTGTCTTTATCGAAATATTGAAATGCATCATATTGATGCTCGTCTCTGTCCATTATGTTCTTCTACGTAGTTGCAGTTATAAAGTCTATTGTTCCATTGCCATCTGCATTCAGTCAGCAAAAAAGAAAAGATCAATGCTACATATATAACAAGTTCAAAAGATTTCAGTTTATAGAAACATTCACGATCATGATGAATTCATAGTTTAGAAAAATGGGTGGAAAAGAAATTTTGATGGAAATTATATGAGTTTGTTTGATTGCATCAAGGAAAATGAAATAATATAAACTTTTCCTATCAAATCACTTTTATTTACATTTTCCATTAAATTTTCTTTCCGCTACTTTTTCCGGTGTCCAAACAAAGGGTAAAATACATATGATTCCACATTTTCAGTACACCCATTTTGTGATAAGAAGGGTATTGTTTTACGAAAACATGTGCTTTCTTGAATTGCAAGTCTCAAAATCATATTGATCAATTGTTAAAGAAATATTGTATGTGGAGTGATACGACAAGATATAAATCTAATGAATAATATGATAATCATCAAATTTATCACATCCGTAATTAGTGCATATAATAAATTCACAGATTTATTTATAATTTATATAATCATATCATCAAATTTTAAGAAACAACATTCATGTCTTACACAAATAAAATATCTTTCTAAATTTCAACAAATATTGAATAAAAATCACTAAAACGACGTCGTTAAAAGCTCTCATCGAGCGACGTCGCATTACCCGTATAAATCAAGGGAAGAGAGGGATCTGGAAAGAGCGTTGAAGTCGGTGATTGCTTTCATTCATATGTCGAAGAAGTATTTAACGACCTAATCGAACCCTCAAATCCCATCTCTCTTCCGCGATCGCCGAACGATTGAAGAAGACGAAGCATCTTGTCGCGCCGTACGATCTGTTCATCTACGTAAGTCTCAACCGAAACGATTCGAATTTCTCGATTTCGTATTTCTGTTCCGAAAATTAGGGTTTGATATGGTTTCATTATTCACTCCTCCGATCGTCAAATTTGTTGTTTTCCATTTGGTTCGTTGATTTTAATTTCTTTTTCATGGATGTTAATTGGCCTTAAAGATTAGAAGTTTGTAGCTGTGAACTGTTAGATTGAATAGTTCTTCATCCAGGCAAAGGTGATAAATTTGATGTATCGAATTAAATATTTTATGATAGGTTCTCAGTATTGGATAGTGGTTGATACTGTGTTTGATCGTGCAGTGTTTTTAAGCTGAAGGTCTTTTTATGGTGCAGGAAATTTGAAGATTATTTGAGAACTTGTTAATGATTTGTTGACATGGTCACGCAAATCAGAGGCAAGGATGCAATTTCGCAAAAGGCTCTTGGGCAACGCCTTTATGAGAAGGTGAATTTATGTCCCATTTGTCTATTAAGGTTATACACTCTTAAATTGCTGAATCATTCATGTCAATTTTTCCAGCTGCATTACATCATCGATATTCTTACGATTTGCAGTGTTTTTCTTCTATTTATCAACATGCTAATGCGTAATCTTTGTATTCTAATAATTGATACATATTTGTTTCTTGTGATTATCACTACAGAATGTCGCTTTGGGTGATAGGATTAAGAAATCTATGCGAAATAAGCTTCCCACCGATTTAAATGTGTGGCAACAAATGCGTGACAATTTTGAGGCAATAATTCTCGGGGACCCGGCATTCTCATACAAAAACAATATTGAAGATGCTCTTTGGAGGCTGCATTACCAACGCATAGAGGCGTATCGGGCTTATATTAGACGGTCCGCCCTTCCCACAAAGTCTGATGTGCCTGATGAACCTGCGTTGGCTACTAAAGTTACAAAAATACTTGTGGAGTTCAAGGCCTTCCTTTCAGAATCATCTGGATTTTATCTTGATCTGATTGACAAGCTCAGAGATAAACATGGAATCCCTAAGAGTTACTTCTTTGACGAACCGTTTAATCAAAATGTTGTTGAGACGGATGTCAAGACATACGCTGGTATGCAAAAAGGGTTGGTTTCTTGGCACCGTTGTTTGATATGTCTGGGTGACCTGGCACGCTACAAAATATTGCATGAGGTGGACGAATCTGGGACCCGTGATTATGCAGAAGCATCGGGCTACTACTTGCAAGCTTCATCTATTTGGCCATCTAGTGGTCATCCACATCATCAGGTGATTTGTTTTTTGAATATTAGGATCAACAATTTTCCACATTGTCTATTGAGCGTTTCTGAAGTTCGATTCCATTTGATTTTAGCTTGCTATAATAGCATCATATTCGGGCGAGGAATTAATGGAAGTCTACTGGTACTTTAGAAGCTTGGCAGTAGAATGCCCCATCTCAACAACTAGGGAGACCCTAATTGTTCTTTTTGAAAAGGTAATGGTTTTATCTCTTTTGGTGATATATTTGGCACATATAACTGATTAGCTTCCCAAATCATGTACATTGTATCTTCTGTGGCATAGATTTTGCTTTTAATCCAGCTTGAGTACCGGGTCCACTGCTTGTCCCCAAAAAGGACTTTCTCCGCTTGAAATACAGTTTAGTCGTTAGGCTCATTCGTAACTAGATGGTTCAGAATTTATAGTTATCATAATAAGTATTTCATTGTAACTCTAATGTTTAAGTTAGTAAGATCATTATTCATTAAATATGGAGCAACCAATACTATGAAGTGGTGTGAGCGAGTAGTGGTACAAACTTACCCGCTCAATTTTTTCATGTTGAACTCTTATAAAATCAATCTTATATTGTGGTGCACTGCACCATTAGTTTATACCCTTTCAGTTATATAGTGTGTGCCTCATTTTAAGCAAACAATGATTGCTACTTATGGCTGCTGGGCAGTGAATTGATTAGTTTAAAACACAAATATATGCAGCATTGAGTGCATGTTTATTGTGATTTGAAAGTTTGCTTTTCTTTTGTTTCTTATCCTAGTATATTGAGATCTCCTTCTTGGTTTCAACTGATTTATGATGCTTCTTTGGATAATTTTTTTTCTGGTGAATGGCCTAATGAGTTTCTTGTTATGTCAGAATCGCCGAAATTATTTAGAGTTACCAGATAATCGCTCGTCCTCCACATTAAAGGGACCGAAACTGAAGGTAAAAGGAAAGTTTAAAGCACGAGGGCAGCCTAAAGAGAAGGCTAAGAGTGATGCTAATTTCCTCCAGAAAACTGGAATTAATGAAGTTGAGCTGTTCAGGCACTTCTGCATTCGTTTCGTTCGGCTCAGTGGCATTATATTCACCCGTCTGAGGTATGGTATTTCCATACATTTCTGGTGAGTTGAATTCCTGTTTTATGCGTTTGATCAGTGTAATTGTTGGGAATATCCCTTTCTTGCAGTCTGGAAACCTTCCCAGAAGTTCTTGCTCTGGCCAGTGGCTCATTAGAGATTTTGCTCTCTCATGGGCCTCAAGAGAAGCTGAATTTTGGAAAAGATGAAGATGAGAACAGACTTTTCATTGTCAGGCTTGTGGCGGTCCTTATATTTACTGTTCATAATACAAAGAATGCAACTAGTAAGGACCAGTCAGATATGCAGCGTCAAGTGTTTCTAGAGAATGCCTGTACTGCTGTGTTTCGAATCATGGGAACACTAATTAAGAGATGTACTGAATTGCATGATACCAGTTCGAGTTACCTATTTCCCGGAATTCTCATTTTCCTTGAATGGTTGATCAGCTGTCCAGATGTTGCATCCGGAAGAGATGCCGATGAGGCAGAGGGAAACATGAGACTTGTATTTTTGGAACCAATACGTCAAATTCTTGAATAAGCTGCTATCCAGTGGACTATTATCTTTGGATGCTGTTGAAAATGCTTTTATTAATGGTAAAAATAGACACGAAGAGGGTGAACTTAGAAGGCATCTTTCCTTGTGGGAGGACTTTGAGTTAAGAGGGTATTTACCTCTTAGTTCTTCTCAAATGAATATACAATACTCAAGAAATGCATTTCAGGGAGATAAGCTTAAAGAAAGAAACGCTCGTGTTGAAAGGGTTTTAGCAGCAAGCAAGGTGTTGGCAGCTGTTGTCAGGTTCAATGAAAAGGAACTACTTTTTGACGCTGAGGCTAAAAGATTTGTGATCGGAACTCCTATTCCAGCAAAAAACATTTGCAACTCAGCAGGCAACGAATCAGACAAAGATGCACCTTCCAGAGCTTTACAGTCTTTGAAGCTGTCTGACGAGGAAGAAGAGGATGAGGTGATTGTATTCAAGCCTAATCCTTTGCGATTTGGTATGATGGTTAAGTCTTCCGGTCCTCAAGAAGGTCTTGCGCAAAAAGAGTGTTATGAGGGCTTTGCATTTAATAACCATTACCAGCTGAATCAGTCAAATCAAAATGGAGACTTTTCTGCTCCTCTGTTGAATACTGCTCCGCAAGAGCATCCAGTTAACTCAAATGTTTCTAATTGGGCTTTAGAACTACCAACTTCTACTATTAATGACATTATCAACTTAGAGTTCTTGGACGAAGAACCAGTTGGTCAAACTGGAATGGGAGCTTATGATAACAATTGTTCCGTCCTGAGTCACATGCTTAATGGACAGTTAGTCCATCCAACAGCTAGCGAGTTTGGTCATGAAAAACAGGTGAATCCTTTCAAGTCGACATTGGAGGGTAATGGTCATCCACTTGCCTATTCTGGTAAGATGGAAGATTCGCTTTTGACTCCTGAGAATTTTCGGATGAATACGGTAAGGAGGCCTGGTAGGCATCATGGGCCTCCCCCTGGTTTTGGTATCCACCCCAAGAAACTTGTGGCTGAGGCTATATGCAGTGAAGATGCTGCTGGTAAGAATGGAATGTTATATTGTAATTCTGATCCTTTCAGGGAATATCAGGTGCCTTTGACTATACATCACATGGGCTTGGCTGCCGCCCCTCAGGTAAATTACAAATCCACCATGTATGTTAGCAAGCATGTTTATCCTCACCTCTTGTTCTTTTCTAACACTTTAGTGGGTTCATTTTGTAGGCTGGGTGGAGAGATCATAGAGAACACGGTCAGCCTGTGCATCAGATTCATCAAAGGGTGTCCGGTTTTAATGATTGGCGTCCATTTTGAGATCCTCAGAATACTATATTGCAACTGGTAATTTATGTTCTCATATGATAGTGTTGATTAGGAACACCTGAAGTTTTATAATATTTTTTTTCTGTAGGAGCCCCCAAAGGATTCTCATTTGAGAGCGTCAACGAGGGCTACCTCCACATTATCAGCTTGAACTTTTGTAGAAAGTGGTGTTCCATGTACCACTATGCTCATAAGTGGGACAAAACAAGTAAGGGATCTAGTTTGTTCTCCTCAGTTAATATCTCTTAGTTTCTGGTGTGGATTGAATTGTAAAGAATTAATTTTTTTCCGCAAGAAAAGTCACAACTACAATTTTCTCTATATTTGAGTACACTAATGAGTTTTTTCGTTATTATATGATGAGCTATATGTTGTCCAGTTTGCAGTGGCAGAGACAGTTAACTACACCTACCGCACACAATGGGAATTTCATGCATCCATCGAGGGGACACACGTGATATTATTGTTTGGGAAACACTTGAAACGTTTGCGACTGGCCAGAGTGGCATCTAAGATCTTTGAGTTATCCATCATCAAAGATATTGCTACATAGAAAGTAGTCGAGATTTGTCTGAATCAAAAGCATGAGAGGACTTTTGCTCTGCTGAGGACAGGAACAGCATGCACTTTGGGTATAAGAGACTCATGAATTTTATGAAATGTGGTATTGGTATATTGGATGTTCTCAACTATATTTTGTTGGGTATGTTTGAAATACAGCTTGCAGTTATACTATTTTAGTAAGTTGCTTTAATTATATTCCAGTGTGAATCTTCTTTATTTTTGTTTATCGAGTTGCGGGTGTAACTGTCGCTCGGCTGGAACTCGACAAACCTAGATATATTGTGCTCTAGCTCGGCTCATGATTAATTTATTTGCTACTTGAAAATCTATCAAGCTCGAGTGACAAACAAGTCTGTCAAAGAGCTGCATACACTCAACTTGTGATGTAGTGCAGCTCTCGATTATCTGCTCGTTTAGTAACTTTATTTAAATAAATATTAGAATTTGCTAAATGAAGTTTACTCAAATTCAAATAATGAAATTGTGCTTTTAGGATTGGGATTATTGTCGAAAACCACCCCTTATAGGGCGTAATTGTCGAAAACCACCCCTTATAGGGCGTAATTGCCAAAAACCACTCCTTATACATTTTATTGCCGAAAACCACCCTTTATTCGTTTCTTTTTTGTTGACCGACACATTTGACCGAAAAACGTTCAATTAGTGTTAAATCTCCGTTAGATGGATTAATTAGGCATTAATTAGGTTAATTAATTAGGTTAATTCAATTAATTAGGTTAATAAAATTCAATTAATTCAACCCAAATCTCAACAGGGATAATTGCCGAAAACCACCTCTTATAGGCCGTAATTGCCAAAAACCACCCGTATCTCTAAATTCTCTGACCCTTTTTTTATTTTATACAATATTTCACACTTTTGTATTACTCCGTCTGTCTATCTAATCGACCAATTCAATTATTAGATTATTAGAAATAAATGGTTGAGATGATGTCCTACTGTCCTACGTATAAATGGATGTCCTCCTTGATCTCTTTCCATCATATATATATAGGGAAAGTATCATGTGGATCCTCTCAATTTGGTGGACTCGTGGATCCCCTCTTGCACCGGTTGATTGCATTTTTTGGACGCACCAGATTGTGCCAACGCATTAATGAAGCATGTGACTTGCATGTGACTTGCACGTGTACATTTGTCATGTGCACACGTGATGTGCACATGACAAATGCACATACGTGGCGCAATCTGATGCATCCAAAAATTGCAAGATGGGATCCACGAGTCCACCAAATTGAGAGGATCCACATGATACAACCTCTATATATATATCCATCTATCGTATATATAAAGCACAAAGAGTCTCATTTTACTCCTAACTTCTTTCATATTTACTTTACTTCAATCGAATATAGTAATTGTTGCACAAAAAGTCTAATATAGAATATAGTAATATATTTCAATCGATATGCAAATAATTGTGCATCAAATAGGTTAAACCACCCGTCGTCGGAGATTGCCGAAAACCACCTCTTATAGGCCGTAATTGCCGAACACCACCCCTTATAGGCCTAATTAATTAACCTAATTAATTAATCTAATTAATGCCTAATTAATCCATCTAACGGAGATTTAACACTAATTGAACGTTTTTCGGTCAAATGTGTCGGTCAACAAAAAAGAAACGAATAAAGGGTGGTTTTCGGAAATAAAATGTATAAGGGGTGGTTTTCGGCAATTACGCCCTATAAGAGGTGGTTTTCGGCAATAATCCCTTTAGGATTTCACACTACACAAACCACCATTTTTAGTTTTCAATATAAAATGTAACAATTGGCTAAAATGTATGATCACGCACCAATCACCTTGTGCCTTATGTCAACCAACAAATAAAATATTCCTATAGTGATTTTTTTATTTTGAATCATTGTTAAGAATAAAAAGATTGTATGAAAATCTTAAATTGTAAAACAGAAAATCAGAGTCGTATGATCTTTAAAAAGATCAGGAAGAAGGATGACCTTAACACTCCCGTTAGCAGAGAGTTTCACCATTCATCGCAAAGTTTCTTGTGTCTCGCACCGCAGAAACATACTTGTTGACATAGAATATTTTAGCATAAAATTGAATGATTTGTTGCGAATAAGCAATTTGAGAAATGTCTCACATCGTCTAAGAGAAAATGTCTACCTTATATATAGATGTGGAATCAACACTCACAAGAGAAAGCATTTGTAAATGAGCTATTCAAAATTCAATATGGTATCAGCGTTGACCGATAGAGAGATCCATGGCGACTAAAGATTTTGTAAGTTAGGACCTCAAATAAAAAGGAGCTTACCAACAGAAATGAAAAGGTTGTTACCCCCAATTTATCTTTCACCTGTCTTTGCCAATCCTTACATATACTCATCATCAGACTTCAATTTCTCTTTCAACTCTTTATTTATTTTGGCAAGCTCGATAAAGAAAGATTGGATTGTATTTCTACTGCTCATGGTAGAACTTGTCTGAGTTGTTTTTAAGGCTATTTCTGAAGAAACACGTTAGTAATGTTTCAAATGTTGCTTTAGTTTAAGTTTGCAATTTTGTGTTTTCATGTTGCAGAAGGTGGGTTGGTCCCAAGAACTACTCTCGAATGCCCTCTGGTAGTCATGTATTTATATAGGGATCAAATGGATCACATGTTATATAGAGCTCTTATGATGATACAATCTTTGAATTGCTAAATTTGATGTGTCTAGATGGGCAAGCATTCTAGAATGCCGAAATCCCATTGATTTGATTCAATGTGGTGGAGTGACACCATCCTTCCCAAGTTTTGCGCCAGTTTGGATTCAAACTGCCTATTCCAGCTGATCCTATTGGGATGATGGATCCAAAACATCAGTCTAAGAGGAAGAGCAGAAAGAACTAGGCAATAAAAATAAGAGAGCACATATCTAGTTTGGAAAACAAATTAGAGCGAGTAGTGTCCGGAGAACCAGATTTTGGTGAGGACAGTTATCCTGAGGGTTATCAAGAAGTGGTTCCAGATTATTAGTAGGAAGTACTGTGCCAGAAGACATGAGGCCTCTCAGCACTACCAACTCACTGCTCACAAAATGCGCGCAGTGTAAGTCAGTTATCAATTTCTCACTTAACATCAAATAATTAATTATTTTGCCTTAACATCCAATTGTATCTTAGTTCGATCCATGTCCTGATGTTGGAATGCATTCACATGCAACTCATGAGGATTATCACGACACTAGAACACCAACAATATGAGCGAGGGACGAGGGATAGATGTCCACCTCCTAGTCCATTGAAGTGGTTGTGGCTAGATGTTTTATTAGATTTTGGAGATGTAAACTCCTAAACACTACATTTAATTAGAAGTCACATTTTATGACATTCAACCGGCCCATCGAATCATTCAAAAAACTAAATCATAATCCGATCAAATAAACAAATTTTTAACACTGATTTTCATTTTACGGGATCCTATGGTTTGAAATAGCGGAATTCCTGTATCTACTCGAACCCGCGGTTTCAAATTGCGGCATCCCAAAATATTTTAAAACACGTCAAGTTGACGCAGAAGTGTCACGCCACATATGATCAAAATGGCATGTCATTTTTTCAGCACAAGAATCTCGCGGTTTGAAATAGCGGGATCTTTAACAGGTGACATTTTTGAAATTGAACTCAAACTAAACAAAAATGAAATAACATAACTCAAACCTAATATTTTAGATAATTATCCACATTATTACAAACAATAAAAAATATTAAATTATGTGATAAATTATCTATACTATTAAAAAAACGCAAAGGGTCGTATTGTCAATTAATTTTGAAGCCAGATTTTACTTTCCCATAATACTTCTGGATTTGTAAGTAATTACTTATTACATATATCTCAATTGCAAGTTCGAATCTTTGAGGACATTAAAGTTTTGTAAGACTATTTTGTTCAGCACTAATTTACAAGTTGGAAAATCATATTTGAGCTAGCCTGGCATAATACAGAAACTAGCTTTGATCGAACTTTGTCAAAACTTGCTCACGAACGTTCGGCTCATTGGCGTTAATATTATCGTTTGTTTGTCAGTCTGATGCTTCCACAACACCCCATTAAGTTACTGATGAGTGCAAGAGTCTCTAACTAAAACAAACCACATAATTAAGCATTTTGTCCAACACACACTAACTCCAAGCTAAGTACAACCATGCACGATAGCTGCTTAATGTTGAAGATGATAACAAATCAATGGTTCATATCACTCTGAGTTGCCCAATTCAATTTTGCAATGCGTCAAGGGTCCAATTTCTTAGATATATTGTCATCAAAAAATATGGATAGGCCCAAATACGTCAAAATCTTTTTGCAATTATGGAATAATTTTGATCCTTAAATCTATCACTCATGAGAAGAATAGTATGGTAGCGGAAGTATAGGAGCTTGACATATTCATCAATGTCGGGTTTCGCTCGCATAATCGAATCGTATTTCGATATTATATTTTTGATCTTTTTGTCGGATTATGTATAGCTATAGGAATTAGGAATTGTATGCTTACTTGGTATGTAATAAATATTAGTTGAAAAAGATTGTGTCAACAACAAACCCTTGCTACTGCTGGCTGATTACTGATTAATGTTTTAATGAATTCATATGTATGATTTTTTGTGGATTCGACCTTTACTTTCGCTTTACTGAGTCACAAGACGATTATTTAAATTTGATGAGTACAAGGACGCGCGTTAAATTTCCAGTATCACTAATGATTGCTTGCGTACACTTAGATCCACATGTTCTTTTGAATTGAATGAGAAATAAATGTATTACGTACCTGGCTAAGATGAATTGCTTCCATTTATTAGGGAGATAATGCAATGACAATATTGATGGTGATAAAACGTGTCCTATTCGTCATTTTGAGTGACTGCGTAATTAGTCTACCATTTCAACAGAGCCACCTACTTTACAGATATTGAGCGACAATGACGGTGATCTCATGACAACAGCAGTTTCTGAATTTTGTCAAATGTTGTATGGTGTTGTGATTTGTGAAACATCATTAATTACTTAATCACAACTCGTTCCATTACTGTAATAACTACTTAGTTCAGACTGAGAGCCTGATATTCTGTTGCCTATTTATTACAGCAAATAATTTATAAATATATTTTCTAATAGTTTTTTAAAAAATTCTTATTTCGTTTAAAGAATATTTGACAAATTCCATACTTAACAAAGATCAAATTCCACACTTAGTACAACAAGAGGTATTTGCTGCGATATGAAACGACGTAGTTTCATATAAAGACTTAGGCAAAACAATTTAGTGTTTTAAAAAAAGTAGAAACGGTGTCGTTTTAAGTCACAGTATTTAGCTGCTCGTTGCACCAGATAGGATCGAAAACAAAGATTAAATTCCATACTTAAAACAATTATCTAATAGTTTTAAAAAATTAACGGAAACAAAAGTATTAAAGCAGATAATATGGATTTTGTGGTACATGAAATAAATTATAGTTTGAAGTCAGAAATAAAATATATTTGACCACACAATAAGATGGATACACTGATTTTAATGATGTGTAGAGATATAAATTAAGGAGTCAAAGCAACCCATTTTCAATAATTTTATTGCGTATAGATTAGTGTATAAATCTTTCAACATTGGAAACTAAAATTCATTCTGGCCATCACTAAAATGGATGCAAATCATCATTTATAGTTTCATTTCAATTATTTAAGTATTCCTCTTCTAGTTTTTTTAAAATATGCTACATCGAAAAATATTGGTGCAATCCACATTTTATAAAAATTAAGGTATCTTTTGTTTTCTAAAAATAAATATTTTATAATTTTCTTTAAAAAGTCAGATTCATGCCCAGAATTTCGTTTATGATACAGAAAGTAATGTATAAGTTTTTGCATATTTTTATCATCTTGAAATATTTTATTCTGTTTTAAACGAAACTACTTTGAAATCTTTTTTAGTTTGTAAAAATTAAGGACGCATATTTATTTCTTGAGCAATAATAAAGAGAAATTTTTTACTCTGATTCTTTTCGTAAATATTTGTCTGTCTTTCCAATATTGATTTTAAATATCATACACTTATCTTTTCATATGAAATAAACCTATCTCAATTTTAATAAGGTAAAGTTTGTAGGAGAACATATATATTTTCATAAGATGAAAGCACATGATCTCAATCGTTGATTTTGATACAACTGATATTGATAATCGTCAATCTCCAATCGTCCGTGTTTTTTGCAAATTACCGCCTAATTAATAATAACAAACTTTAATCTCAACCGTCGAATTAATCAAATCAATTGCTTAGATTACGTCTCTGTGTCTCACAAAATATTCATGTCTTTCTAAATCCTAACTCAATTTAATAAAACACATATTTGAGAACTTTTAATTGTATATTTAATCTCATTTTTCATAATCACCTAAACTTAGCACCTTTTGGAAAATTAAATGTCGCCTTTGAAATATTCCTTGTAAGCAAAAAAAATAAAAAATTGTCAGTAAGTTAATTTCCCTACATGCATCAATCCATTCATCCAGCCAGCTAATCTCAATTCATGCACATCTTCATTTTCACATTTACACACAATTTGTTCTATAAAAACATCACAACTTGATCCATTTCCAGCCAAAGACACAAAACCTTAAACCCAACAAAACCTCACCATGAAAACCACCACTCTCCTCACCCTTCTCCTCAACCTCCTCCTCTTCCACCCCATCTCCACCATCGCCCAATCTCCGATCAAAACCATCGTCGTGATCGTAATGGAAAATCGCTCATTCGACCACATGCTAGGCTGGATGAAATCCCTAAACCCTGAAATAAATGGAGTAGATGGCTCTGAGTTCCAACACTTAAATGTGTCAGACCCTAACTCACCAAAGATCTTCATGAACAATCAGTCGGTTTACTCCGACCCCGATCCGGGCCACTCGTTCCAAGCTATAAGGGAACAAATATTTGGGTCTGAAGATACTTCTGCTGACCCTGCCCCTATGAATGGATTTGCGCAACAGCCACTCGCTATGACCGGCAATACTAACATGTCTTATGATGTTATGAATGGATTTAATCCGGACATGATCTCTGTTTATAAGACTCTTGTTACGGAATTTGCGGTATGCGACAGGTACGAGTCTTCGATTTTTCCTTGTTTTGTGTCCAAATATTTCCACAAGTTCATGTTTTAGCCAAATCCCGTATCAACAAATTCAGGAAGCAAATTTGTATTTAGTGTCAGCACCAAAATGATACAAAATCATTTCTGTTTGAATTTTTTTAATTAGGTAACACAATAAAATAAAAATATAGTAACATTAAAGAGTCAAATAAATGAACTATTTATTTAATTTGTCTGAATTAAGTTTTGGTGTGTGATTTTTGAAGGTGGTTTGCATCAGTTCCGGCATCAACGCAGCCGAACAGGCTATACGTGCACTCGGGGACGTCACACGGAGCTACGAGTAACATAGCGAAGCTGCTCGTAGAAGGGTATCCGCAGAGAACAATTTTTGAGAATTTATATGATGAAGGGTTATCTTGGGGTATTTACTATCAAAACATTCCAGCAACTTTATTCTACAAGAATCTCCGCAAGCTCAAGTATCTCTTTAAATTCCGCCCATACGGCCTCAGTTTCAAGAATGACGCTAAAAAAGGCAAACTCCCTAACTACACAGTCATCGAGCAAAGGTACTGAACCATAAATCGAATAGTAAATTTTATTAAAATGACACAAAATAATTATTTTGAAAGATTTAAATTTTGTTATGAAGGTACTTTGATTCGAAGTTAGAGCCTGCGAACGACGATCACCCATCGCACGACGTATACCAAGGGCAAATGTTTATTAAGGAAGTTTATGAGACCATTCGAGCAAGTCCGCAATGGATGAGACATTGATGGTCATAACTATGATGAGCATGGAGGTTACTACGACCATGTGTCCACCCCAGTTCACGGAGTACCTAGTCCGGATGGCATTGTCGGATACCAGCCATTCAACTTCACGTTTAACCGTCTTGGGGTTCGAGTTCCGGCTATACTCATTTCCCATATATCGAAAAAGGAACAGGTAATGTCTTTGAGTACGTAATTATTTGTGACATTTGATTTCTTATGTTCAGAACAATTTTTTTTTTGTGCAGTTCTTCATGGACCAAATGGAGTTCCAACTCCTACGTCCGAATATGAGCATTCATCGATTCCAGCCACTGTGAAGAAGATTTTCAATCTGAAATCTCCGTTTTTGACGCAGAGGGATGCATGGGCAGGCACATTCGACACGGTCCTGACAAGGACTACACCTCGAACAGACTGTCCAGGTATTTCTTTAACTACTTTTAAGCAAACAAAAAATAGAAGAACAGACAATCTTTAATGAGACACTGATTACTTTGAGTGTTTTGGCCTTTTCGACGATAGAAACACTTCCAACTCCTCCGCCGATCAGGATGACAGATCCGAATGAAGACGCAAAGATCACAGAGTTCCAACAAGAAATGATTCAGTTGGCATCAGTCATAACAGGAGATCACTTATTGCCAAACTTCACAAGTACAATACAAGACATGACGGTTAGGGATGCAAAGGCTTACTCGGACGGAGCGATGAGAACATACATGAAGGCTGCTACCAATGCTAGAAAAATGGGAATGAACGAAGAGAATTTACTCGTGCTGAAGCCTTCTATGACCGTTGGACTCTCGAATGAGCCTTACATAAGTCCTTGAACGAGCCTTACGTAAAGCTTTACATCTTCAAGATTGTACCAAAAAAGATTCACATTATTCCATTACTTCTTTAAATAATATAAAGTAAATTAATAAAAGTAATTTCATGTCATTTTAACAATTGATAGAAGATTTGTCATGAATCAAAATTAGAAAATCAATATGTTTTGTTTGTATGTATAGATAGTTCACAAAAATTGGACATGGAAATGGGACACAGTGCATATGAAATGCTGGGGAAAGATGCTGGACATGTCTGATTCTGATCCTGTTTTTTATCTACTAGTAATTTTTGGCTTTGCCTGATTTTGTTTCTTCTCTTCTGAAAAGCTCTACCTTGATTAGAGTAAACTTTCAGAATGAATGTGAAAGGCAAGCCAGAGCCGTGACCTTAGTGCTTCAAGTAAATTTATGTTGTGCAATTCATCATAAAATTTAGGATTTAAGGTCTAGTAAAATGATGATTTAGAGTAACTCGGAATCATTTAAGTACATTTTCTTCTACTTGGTATTTTACGCAGGATTTTCTTCTTAAAAGTCACCGCACGTCATCAAAGAGTAAAGATCTAGAGAGACGGTAAGATTTTGTGAGAAGGTGAGACGTACGTCATCATAGCCGTTGATTGGAATGAATTTAAGGGTTGTGATTAAATTTGTGTTTAATTAAATTAGGAGAGAAATTTGCACAAAACACGGGGGCGGTTGAGATTAGTAGGTTTAATATTTTTAATCTTGTCCGTTAAATTTGTCAAATGAACGGATGATGATATCTTTATTCCTACATGTAAGTGATTGTCCTCCTAGAATCTTTTTCTGTATTCAAAATAATAAAATATTGCATTTACCATTTTTGTGTCAACAACTTTAACGCTCACACTCTTAAAACCCATTAAAATTAATTGTATTTTATGACTATATAGCTTTTTTACTTCCAAAAGTCATAAATGAAACAAAAACTATCACAAATTTAGGATTTAAATTAGGGAGCAGATTTGGTATAAAGTCCATTAGATAAATAAAATATACACTAATATAAACCATTAAAAATAGATCAATAATCCCAATTTTTTACCAAAACACAATTAAAACTTGCCATTTATGGAGTAAAAATAATTGTAATTAAAACATCTGGGGTAAATTAGGAAGACCGAAATAAGATTTTTTCAGGTAGCGACTAATTAGTCAAAAATAAGGCGATTCAAATTCTTAAACCTAATTGCCCAATTTCGTTCGCTGGTCATCGACGACGAAGAAGACGCTCAGATCTGACTCTAATCTTGTCAGCCGCCACTCCAGCAACGTGTAGAACATGTTGTCGCACGAGTTGTATGTTTTTTAGACACTGGTTTCGATTTACTAAAACAGAGCGTAGAAGATCGAGATGTGGAGTTCATAAGACACAAAAAATAAATATGTTTGGTTCTTCTATCGTAATTAACAGGTTGTTGAAAACATACATATTTGTACGGTTCAAAAATATAAAGGTATGGTTCATGAATCATGTTTAACAATTAGTTCAAAAAATATAAAGGTGTGGTTCATGAACCATGTTTAAGAATATATCGAACAACGTAATATGTATGGGTCAAAAAATCCAAAGTTATGTTTAATGAACCATGTTTAACAATTTGTCGAATCATACATAATCTGTATGGTTCAAAAAATATAAAGCTATGGTTTATGAACCATGTTTAACAATTTGTCGAACCATATAATCTGTATGATATAAAACATGAACCGAGATTGTTGCTTACAACATCCGAACTCATGTCAACGACAGAAATACAGAAGAAACTAGGCAGGATTTAAAAAGAATATATGTGATTGATCCTACATTGAGTTGTTGTAGCCGTTGGCGGATATTAAGGGTTTAATTTTGGAAACGCATTTTTGATATAATTATTTACATTAGTTAAATTACATAATCCATCTTAATGGGATTTTACATTTAATATATCATGTTCTTATAAACCGTCGGACTAAAAGTAATTAAATGGCAATGGTTTTATATTTTGACCAAATATAGCACTTTATATGTGATCCTTCCCTTAAAAATAAGTGGTTATATTATATCAACTTTAATAATAAATATGAGCTCATATGATTTAGTTTTAGTTTTTGTCATATAACTTCAAATCAAGACAACTGTGAGTATAGATTACTTCCTGTTTCATAAAGAGGGAAAAATTCAAGAAGGACATTTATACTTTCATGACACAGTAAGACACAATTCAATTGTTGATTATTAATATTAACGGAAGAGATTTAAACTCAGAATCACCGTTAAATCCAACCATCACAAGTTTTTTACAAATCTAACCGATGTATTTAAATTAAAAACAATTTAATCAAAATCAAATAAATCAAATCAACAATTAAAATTTAGTCACTTCATCTCACATAAACAAATATCCCGCTTAGTACTACGCTCCATAGTAGAAATATAGCAAGTGCAACCACAAAAATATCCCGCCACTGTCGACAGAACTCATAGGCCCCGTCATCGGACTGGCTTGGCCCTGATCCAGCTGATGTTCTTGGCTCTGCTGGTTCTGACTCTATTATGAAAGACTCTTCTAAAAACGTGTCCACCAAGGGGTTAGTGGATCCAATTAAAGTGAAGTCCGAAGGATGGAGCATCACCTAAAAAGCCGCCTCCAGCCGCCAAGAAAGACCTGAACGCTGCGGGTAAATGAACGTTGTTAAATTGCCATTCATTGACAAGTGTTTTAGATTTAGACTAAGATATGTTGTTGCTTCCATCTCTTGTAATGAAATCCAAAAAGAGAGGGTGAAGTCAGTTGATTTATATATCCAATATGCCCGTAATTTTGCGACTTATTATTTGGCTCCTCAATATGTTTAACGAAGGAGATCCTTTTTTAGTTCTTCTGCTCCACTCCATTGATTGTGTGTTTAGATGAGAAGCATTTCCTACAAATTTTTTTTCTAGAGATATGAAAGGTGTTCAAATATTTTGGGGTGTAAATAATGGAAGTGAAGAACAAAATATAAAACATATACAAAAATCTCTACCAAAAGATCTTTATCATTAAGGATGATAATCAGTTTCCAAATTACAGGTCAAATAACTCATCCCCTTTTCAATATCAATTTCGAATTGCCACAGTCGCCATTTGATCAGCTGGATCAGGTGGTTCCGGCAAATGTGGTTCAACAACAGTGTTCTAAAGATTCGAAGTTTGAAACGAACATGAAAACAGAAACTTATTCTCATCTTTTAGCGCAATTTGGTCCATAGGCTTCTGATGTCAACAGGGACGGATCTATGTGAAGGCCGGATCTATGTGAAGGCCATATGGGCTAAAGCCCAAGTAGTTTTTAGATAAAAACATGAAAAAACAAATTTTAACCCCATTAATTTGAATCAAATTTTTTTTAGCCCAACCTTTCTCATAAATACAGAAATTAGCCCTATCTATTTGCGATTCCTGGATCCGTCCCTGGATGTCAAATTAAAATTTGACCATATGCATGCAAAGTTATACTTAGTATTCTTAAAGTGAAAATAGTTGTTATTCTCTGTTTAAGGTCAAGGCTTTTATTTTATTATATACTAATAATTGGGGCACATATAATATGTGCATATAAATATTATCATATTATAAGATTGTATAGGTAAGGACATATTTTTGTAATTAGTAAATGTGGAAGGGCATTATGGGAGGGTTCGGATTCCATACAACGTGCTGCGTTTTACATCCAATTTTTGTTATTTTTAACAACTCAAAACGACGCAGTTTCAATCATTCAAAAGATAAAGCTACGTCGTTTTACTATTACACTAATTTTAAAATTACTGAACCTTTAATAAAATGATGCAATTTGATTTTAAACAACGTAGTTTTGATTATCATCATTTCAAAACTATGTAGTTTTATCTTTTGGCTGCAAATCGCAGCTGGCTACACCAGATCTCATTCCATTATAAGATGTTAATTGTAGCTTCAAAAAAACCGTTTATTTCACCCTTGCGTTTTTTTTAGTTTTTTTTAAAGGGATTATCGGAATTCACTCCTACCCCATGACTCGAACCCGAGACCTATTGGTCCAGGTAGTGGGTGTCTAACTACTAGGCCAACCCCACTTCGTCATCCTTGCGTTTTATTAATAGGAAGATACTTAATTTAGAGAGAAATTTTAAACAATTAATTAATGAAAATTTATTCATTATAGGTTACATTAGTTGGCAAGAGTATGAATCATGAATATGAATCATTCCAGTCAATACTAATTCGAATCCTGGTGGTGTAGAACATGGATGTTGCGGGGTAGAGATAGAGACTCCGCGGAGAGTAGAAATGAATAAATAAAGAGGAGTGCTACATGCACTAACATTCGCAAAGACACAAATACCCTTGAGGGGTAGACAGACAAAATTTGGGGCATGAGCAATTTTAGAATGATAAAAGTTAATTTACTGCTGTACCTTTTGACATTTCAAAACTCTATATTCAAGAAGGGTATTTGGGATTATTGCCGAAAACCATCCTTTATAGGGCGTAATTGCCAAAAACTACCCCTTATACATTTTATTGCCGAAAACCACCCTTTATTCGTTTCTTTTTTGTTGACCGACACATTTCAACGAAAAACATTCAATTAGTGTTAAATCTCCGTTAGATGGATTAATTAGGCATTAATTAGGGTTAATTAATTAGGTTAATTAATTATGCCTATAAGGGGTGGTGTTCGGCAATTACGGCTTATAAGAGGTGGTTTTCGGCAATCTCCGACGGGTGGTTTAACCTAGTTGTTTGATGCACAATTATTTGCATATCGATTGAAATATATTACTATATTCTATATTAGACTCTTTGTGCAACAATTACTATATTCGATTGAAGTAAAGTAAATATGAAAGAAATTAGGGGTAAAATGAGACTCTTTGTGCTTTATATATACGATAGATGGATATATATATAGAGGTTGTATCATGTGGATCCTCTCAATTTGGTGGACTCGTGGATCCCCTCTTGCACCAGTTGATTGCATTTTTTGGACGCACCAGATTGTGCCAACGCATTAATGAAGCATGTGACTTGCACGTGTACATTTGTCATGTGCACACGTGATGTGCACATGACAAATGCACATACGTGGCGCAATCTGATGCATCCAAAAAATGCAATCAACGGATGCAAGAGGGGATCCACGAGTCCACCAAATTGAGAGGATCCACATGATACAACCTCTATATATATATCCATCTATCGTATATATAAAGCACAAAGAGTCTCATTTTACCCCTAATTTCTTTCATATTTACTTTACTTCAATCGAATATAGTAATTGTTGCACAAAGAGTCTAATATAAAATATAGTAATATATTTCAATCGATATGCAAATAATTGTGCATCAAACAACTAGGTTAAACCACCCGTCGGAGATTGCCGAAAACCACCTCTTATAAGCCGTAATTGCCGAACACCACCCCTTATAGGCATAATTAATTAACCCTAATTAATTAACCTAATTAATGCCTAATTAATCCATCTAACGGAGATTTAACACTAATTGAACGTTTTTCGTTGAAATTTGTCGGTCAACAAAAAAGAAACGAATAAAGGGTGGTTTTCGGCAATAAAATGTATAAGGGGTGGTTTTCGGCAATAATCTCAATTAATTAACCTAATTAATACCTAATTAATCCATCTAACGAAGATTTAACACTAATTAAACGTTTTTCGTTAAAATGTGTCGGTCAACAAAAGTCAGACGAATAAAGGGTGGTTTTCGGCAATAAAATGTATAAGGGGTGGTTTTCGGCAATTACGCCCTATAAGAGGTGGTTTTCAGCAATAATTCCAGGGTATTTTGATCATTAGTTAGCACAGATTGACGGTGCTCCTCTTATTTCTCATAAATAATTTTCATAGTAGAGAAGATATTAAATAGCATAAGACTAATTTCCCAATATTATTCAAGTTAAGAAGTTGATTTTGGCAACCCACAATAACTTTTTCATTATTTGCACACTTTTGCTAAGTTCATTAATCTGGACAACTGCACTGTTTCTAACTGAAACAAATTTGATTGATGAACAGAACAATAAATATGAATTTATATTACTATTTAAAGGTAAATCTGAAAGGTGCTGACGTCTTTTTTGCACTGGATTCTAATATTGTCTCAAGCTTAGGTGACCACACCTGATCCTTGTTCACTCCGACAAGACGATCATAATGTTTCCTCAGCTCCGGCGTGCTACAAAGCTTCCTCTTCCGATGATGCCGATCATCAGTACAATCTTTTTTCATCATAATATTAGCTATGAACTCGGGGACGACCCTAACCAAAGCCTTTCCATTTACTCCCTTGGTATACTCAAAAGGACACAATTCGTTCATGTTGATCGCAACAGGGCTCAACGCGGCAATAGAAGCAGCAGAGACAATATTACTTTTCCCAAACTTGTCTAAAGGCAAAACCAAATATGTCTCTCCTGGGACTAATTTGTCATCTATGCATAACACGGGCACCGGTTTACCAATGTAGAATGCGTTCCCTTGGCATACCATTTGGTCTGGAAACTCGAACATGATCTCCCCTGCTACATGCTTTAATCCGTATAGATACCTTGTCGTTCCATTGTAAAAGATTAGCTTTACGGACGAGCTTGAATGAGGATGAAAGCATGGAGATATTGCGTTTCCCATTCGGACCGCTCTCTCTTTAATCTTCTGCCGAATTTAGTTACCTTTCCTTTGTGTCCTTTGAAGATGAGCTAAGTAGGAAGCTCAAGTGGGCAATGACTTTGAAGTATTAATGCCTTTTGAAGGCTATGATAATGTAGTTTGGTAGTCAACTCCGACGTGTTAACTTGTAGTTCACCATTACCTAAATACAGTCAGTTATCCTTCTATCCAGAGATTTCACAGCTATCAACAAATTATTAGTATTTTTCTTCTTCTTCATGACGTTTGCCAAAATCAAGGCTAAGACAAATATTGGTTCTGCTGCAAATTATTGCAAAAATTCTAGTTTTTTATTCGGATTATTTAACATTTTAATATTTATAAGTTTGATTGTTCTGATCCGGGACAAAAATATGTGGCTCACTTATCACACTCTTCGGTTCGATTTTTTTGTTTTAACGCTAGTTAAAATGATGTCATTTATGATTTATACATTTAAATGTCGTATTTCTAACTACTCATTTAACAAAACTATCTAGTTTTAACTCGCTCAACTTAACAAGTCGCCTTCTAGTACGAAAATTCCGCATATTCGGAATTGAGAAAACGATCAGTTAAGTGCATGGGGACATTTTTCTTGGAAAACATGTCAAAAAAGGAAATCAAGGGAGTCAAGTCAATGGATTTTATTTCAGTCAATAAACGTGAAGTGAAACTGAGGTGGACAGACAAATCTTAAAAAATATCCACGTGGCGCTTTTCCATTTGGTAAAACCATTGAATTACCGTGACACGTCAGCTTCACATCAATGTTGTAAAAGTAAAACCCTATTTTCGTTCGGAAACGTATCAAACAGTCCTCTCGATTTCCTCTCCGATCGAATCTCGCTGATTTCGCTACTCGACGGTGGACGAATCGATCCGCGATCATCGAATCCATCGGTAGATCTTCTGTTCGTCTCCGATCTGGATTTTCTTCCGCGTTTTTCTTTCCTATAGAAAAATCATTTAAAATTTTATAATGTGTGAAGATTACAATCGCGTTCGCATTTTGAATGAACTGCATTTTTATAGTGGAGTTTTGGCCGCTAGGGATCTGTGTTTTCGCCTTGCGAGATGGTGTCTGGAAAGCGAATTGGTGAATTGGCACTTGCTGGTTAGTGATCGTGATCGTGATTGTGTTAAGTTATTTTCTTTAAACTGCAATTCTTCTTCAAGAAAGGATTTTGAGGCTTTTTGATTTTGTTTTCGAAACATTTAGTTGTTACTCATTTGTTGGTGATACTCATTTACATGTCTTTGCGTGTAAAACTTCACTTTCATCTATTTCATTCTTCTGAAAATTGATTTTGAGCAAAGAAATCTCTGAAAGAATCTTTGGACTCACAAAACCTATTGCGTTCCATTTGTCTGAAAGCTAGTTTTGTGGAACCCCTCAATTCCTCAAGTAATAGGACTCAATAAGTCTTTTTCAGAATAAGTAGCCCTAATCTTTAATAATGTGGATCAAGTATCAGTCCTTTTCAGGCCTTGTGTAAGTTCAATCGGAAAATTTATGCTGTTTCCTTTTTATTGGTGCCCTCTTTCTTCTTATTAATGTGTCTGCCTGCAGTTAATTTATGTAATGAGAATCATGAATTTCCAACTTAATTTGAAATCATGGACTTTGGGACGTTTGCAATAAATTTGAGGTGTAATTTGTCTGGACTAATTGTGAACATTATGATGTTTATTTATTTTTTGGGGTTTCTATTGGGTGTGTCTGAATTTTGATTCATAGCTAAGTAATTTCTATTGGTGTATCTGAACTGAATTTTGATTCATAGCTAAGTAATTTCTTTTGGTTGCAGCCATAACACTAGCACCACTGGTTATGCATGTAGATCCAAATGTAAATGTCATTTTAACTGCGTGTCTTACTGTCTACATGGGATGCCATCGGTCTGTGAAGCCAACACCACCGACTGTAAGTTTTGTTTATGCTTTTCCCATTTCATTTTTGTCATTATTGTGTGATTTTTCTGAAATGAACTATTTTTTATGTTGTGATGTTTATTCAGGAAACTATGTCCAAAGAGCATGCCATGCGGTTCCCCTTTATCGGAAGTGCAATGCTGCTATCACTCTTCTTGCTATTCAAGTTTCTTTCGAAGGACTTGGTGAATTTTGTGTTGACAGGATACTTTTTCATGCTTGGAATTGTCGCCCTCTCGTATGTCGATCCAATTAATGTCAAATTTTTATGGTTTTATATAAGGCATTATGAGTCATGACTTCATCACATGTACTATTTTTTATGTACAGGGCAACACTATTACCTTATACTGATGGGTTCCTGCCAAAGCGCTGGAATGAGGAACAAATCGTCTGGCATTTACCGTACTTCAAATGTATATTTAGCCTATTGAGTTCCCTCACATTCCTTTTTTTTGATGAATACACTATGAACTCATCTTTTACTTTTATTGTTTCGTCATGCTTATCTTGGCAGCTGCTGCTGCCTGATGTGATTAGTGCCTGCAACTGCCATTATATATGCTACATTTTTTGTATTTGAACTGGTTTAGTATCCTTTAAACAGCTGTGGGGATAGAGTTTACAAGATCTCAAATATTGGCGGGGATACCTGGAACCTTCTTTTGTTATTGGTATGCTTCAAAGAAGCATTTTCTGGCCAACAATGTCTTGGGTCTTGCCTTCAGTATTCAGGTTCGCTAGAGATCATTCAGCTTTTATTCGTGCAGTTCAGCCGATAAGTATTTATCCATATGTTGGCTATTTTGTTAAATGAACTCCCAAATTTGCTTTTAGAATCTTGTGATTTCATTGGTTTTCTGATAGGCATTGTTTATCTATGATTGCTCAAAAACAGTTAGAAGTTATATTGCCATGTTTCAGTACTCTAGTTGTCGTGTTTTTGTTAATTGCATTATTCATTTTAACATATTATTTGGTAGCAATATGGTTATCGGAGAGCCTTGTGTGTGAAAGCAAGACTATTATGTGTGTATGGAGTATGGATTGAGTACTGAATATTGTTTATGCAGGGAATTGAAATGCTATCTCTTGGATCCTTCAAGACTGGTGCTATTCTACTGGTATAGATTTTATTTTGTTTAAAAGTGTCTGTTAATTATGCTCATCCTAATTATATCAGGGCATGCTATCAGTGATGACATTTCGTCTCTTTAAATGATACATACAGTACCATATTTTGATTTTTTATGTTCATTACACATTCTGTCCATTTAATAAACAAACTGCTTATTGGCCTCATTCTTGCATTGAGTTATCCCAAAACCACATTGTTCTAAATTTCTAAGCTTCACACACTTATTGCTGCTTGATTTCAGGTTGGACTTTTCTTTTATGACATCTTTTGGGTCTTCTTTACCCCTGTGATGGTGACCGTTGCGAAATCATTTGACGCTCCTATCAAGGTTGGCATTTAAGTTTCACCTGTTCCATTGAGATATGATATCTCGTTAAGATGCATTTGGAATGAGCACCATTTAGATGTACATTGATGAACATTACTTTTCTCCTCATCTAGTTCTTTCTCTCTCTTTTTGATGCATGGTTATTGTATTGCTGACATTGGGTAGTCATATTGCAATTTGTTATTGTACTTACACAGCTGCTGTTTCCAACTTCGGACGCTCTTAGACCTTATTCCATGCTTGGGCTTGGGGACATTGTCATACCTGGTACTCATAATTAGTCTGTATATCATCCCTTTAAAACTAATTAGCATGGTGTTTTTCCTACTAATAAGAAACATGGCAGTCACACTATTGATTGATAAGGCCGAGGTTGGATCATTTAATTACCCAATCATACACTGCTGTTTCAGGCATTTTTGTTGCCTTGGCATTGCGGTTTGATGTTTCCAGAGGTAAAGGCAGTAATTACTTCAAAAGTGCTTTCCTTGGATACATTGTTGGGGTGGTTCTCACCATTGTTGTCATGAACTGGTTTAAAGCGGCACAGGTGACGACAATCTGCTGTTCATTTCATTAATAATTACCGATATCTACTGTTCATGACAAGCACTTCCTAACCCCAGAGACTTCTTTTTCTCAGCCTGCGCTGCTATATATTGTACCATCTGTAATCGGATTCCTTGCCGCTCATTCTATATGGAACGGAGAAGTGAAACAGGTATTTCTCCTTCGCAATTTTTTTCGCAGTGTAGTAGAAGTCTTATTTCTGATAAACGAATAACTCGTGCAGCTTCTTGCATTTGACGAATCCAAGTCGGCTGCTCCTTCCAAAGAAGCCGCTGAAGAATCTTTGGCAGAACGCAAAACAGACAAAAAGGAAGATTAATCTTGTATAAATACATAAAAATCCCGTAGAAAAACTCCCTAGATTGAGAGAGTAGTGAACTCACACACAGAAAGTTGCACCTGAAGCTCTCTTTGCAAATCATCAAAAAAGGCTATTCTTCCATTGTTTTTTCAAGACAGTACAAATTACTTCCCACTCCCATTTCTATCTACCTAGGACCTGTGAAAGTCAGTCCATATTTTCTTTTTATGATGATGGCCAGTGGATTTTTCTAGGAAACTAATTAAAGAGAATCAAAGACACTTGTATGAATCATAGCAGGCACTAATAAAATGTGGCTAAATCAGCTTAGATGGATAAAATGAATGATGAAAGTGCATGAAAGGGTGTGAAAATGAAGCTGTCATCTCAGTTTGGTAACTACTGTTGTATCTAATTAACAACCCTCTCCTTTAGTGACATACATACCCACGCATCAAATGGACCATTCTCTATTACTTGTTGACTTGTGGTGATTTAGCTTATTATTTATTAGAGACTTGGAGTATTATTATGTGCCAGAATGGATGGAGGAAAGCAACATAACACTTTAGAAAAAGGCAAGTCACTAGTGCATTATCATGACATTACATGTTTTCATGTGGCCAACCGATCCTACTTAGCAGCTGCCTAACTAACCTCGTCCTCTGCTTCAGCCTTCAACTATATCAACCAGAACCAACCATATCACATGACCTTGCCCCAAAAATCCACTATAAATAAGCATCGCCTGATTTGTGATGCAACTTTTATTGAGTTTTGTTATTGTATCCACTTTAGGATTAGGAGGTGCGTTCAAAAATATTTATATTGTTAAACTGTCAATCTAATCTATAAATTTATCAATTGTATGACATATGTCTATTTTTTGGTTTAGCGAATAACAATAAATATAAATGAGTCATTAATAGTTATCTATCACCAAATTAGTATAGTAGTGGATGAAATGAACGATTGAGATGCGGTCTTACGAATGTAAATTAAGCACGTGGATGTATTTGAACGCTCATTTCCTGCATATTGAATTTCTCTTTTTTCCCCATTTAATCATTTAAAAAAATTATTTCATATTTTACCAAATTATACTCGGCCACAAAAAAAGAAGAGATTTAAGCTTAAGCACGAGGCAATTCTCATTTTTTTATTGATTAAAATGATCACGATTTGCTAATTATTTCATTCCTTCTCTTGTCATTTTTTACAATTATAATTTTTGTTTCAATTTTGTTAATAAAAAATAAATAAAATATTGAGCTGGATTAGCAGCAGAGCAGCGAGAGAGAGAAAGAGTTTATGCAATTTTTCCGATTTTCTCTCTCTACTGCTGATTGAACGATTCGGCGAGATCACAACCTTCCGATTCTCTCTTCTATCGACTCCTCCCGTTACCTAAACCTCAATCACTCCTCCAACACCACACACACCTTGTCGACTAGTTGTCCGCCGAAGTCTGCACGGCTACTG
This sequence comes from Sedum album, assembly GCA_006409495.1. Classification (NCBI taxonomy): domain Eukaryota; kingdom Viridiplantae; phylum Streptophyta; class Magnoliopsida; order Saxifragales; family Crassulaceae; genus Sedum; species Sedum album. The sequence goes on along the minus strand of QZGG01001307.1, from coordinate 15,799 downwards.
CCTCCGATTGCCAACTGGCTTCTGGTGAGCCACGACGACGTTTGTAGTTTATTGAACTCTGTGTGCTTTTTCTGTTCATTTTGGAGTGGATTGATGGATGTGAGTTTTGATTTTTGATGCATTGTGTGGTTTTTTCGATTTGGGATTGGATTTAGGGTTTGGATGATTGGGAGCTGTGGATGAAATGAAGATGAATGAGGTTTAGATTGGTTTTTATTGGAGTAGTTGTGGAGGAGATTTTAGATGCCTCGTTTGGATAGAATGACTTCGGATCTTAGCAGGACTGGAACGGCTGAGAGGGACTTGGAACAGGTCGTTATCTATTTCCATCCTGTTTTTCTTTTTGAATATGTAATGTTTGTATTTAGTTTGTTAGGTTCTGACAAGTAATGTGAACTGCAGTCCTGATTCATTGTGTCGATTGTGGGTGCTGGTGAATCTGGAAGGACCTTACCTTAGATAACTGTCACTGTGCTTTTGTTACTTAATTTTGTTGCAACATGTCTTTTTTTTACTTAAGTTTTGGAACACACTACACAATTATTTTTGCTTGCACTGTTCCTCAAATAAGCTGAGCAAGTTATTTTGGGGCATAATATGCTCTAATTTTGTTACAACTCATCACTTAGCAACACCAAAAACCTAAGTGTTCCTATATAACTCTCAGTCAATCATTTTTGACCTTGCCAATCTAAATTTGTCTTGAAAATGATCTTAAACAGGCTATAACTGCTCTAAAGAAAGGAGCATACCTCCTCAAATACGGAAGACGAGGGAAGCCTAAATTTTGCCCGTTCAGACTGGCAAATGTAAGCTCACTGCCCTCAAAATTTTCCATTAGATACATAAACATATATATAGTGCGAGTTATAAGTTTGTAGCAGTAATCTAGTGTTTGAAAGAGGAGGAAGACAATCCGCTATGTGGAAGGATGACAATATGTAACCTTGTAGTCCTATTGGTTACTGAGTAACAGTAACTCAGTTAGTCGAGTCCGAGAATAATATAGAAAACATTTGGTAAATATATATTGACTCCTCAGGGCCCAGACCACCCCTTTAGTGGATGCTTGCAACTGTTATTGATATCCAGCACATCAACTGCTTAGTTCCCTTATTTAACCCTTAGCCCTTATAATGGATCTCAGGCCTTTTCTTTATGAATTATGTGGTTATTTTTCAGGATGAATCTGTTTTAATATGGTTTTCTGGGAAAGAGGAGAAAAAGCTCAAGCTAAGTCATGTTACCAGAATCATATCTGGGCAACGCACTGTAAGTCATGCATGTGATGCTTCCCATCACATAGTCCTCAGTAATGTTTTGCATCTATCTGGCTTCACCAAGAGCTTAGACCACATCTCATTGCAGCTAAAATCTGGAATGCAATATTTCTACTTAATTTCAGTCTTATCATGATTGCGATAAAACGATAACATTTTTATCATAGAAGGGAATTAATGATTTATTTGTAGAGGTTAACCTACTCTGACAAAGGGGGATTTCTGGTTTATTGTGTTTTAACTTCTATGCCCTCCTGCTATATTTTTAAATGTTGAATGTAAAATTGAACAATGGGTTATAGCTTTGTGATTCGTTTTTTCATTCCGTGTTTCTGAATTGTATGCCTATTGTGATATTTTTTATTATACATCTTAACTCAATCCATAGAGACTGTAGCTGGAGTAGTTTTCATTTGATCTTGTTCCGTTCACTTATAGCTATTAACTTAATGAATTTACGATGCTTCGATACTTCAAAAAGTTCACTTATTTGTATTTCTCTCCGTGTTCGATACTCACACTCATACAATACTCGTTTTCCACGTACTTACTGTTAGAAAACGTATATTTTTTATTAAAACTCAATTTATCACATATGCCATTAATAAATATATTTTCTTAACTCTAACAAGTAACAATATATATTAAATACATTAATAAACATATTCAAGACGAATCGTATCCTTTTTTAATGACAAATCCTCGTATCGTATGATACCAGTATATGTATTTGTATTCCTTACCAGTGCAACAATTATTTAAGTGGTTTTGCTGTCCTGATAAAGTTACTTAAAATTATTTTCTTGTTTATGTTCAGCCAATATTCCAGAGGTATCCACGTCCTGAAAAGGAATACCAGTCATTTTCTTTGATATACAATGATAGGTCACTGGATTTGGTAAGGATTCCTGACGAAATGGTTTATATGTTGGAATTTGTTTTATTTTTATTACTTTTTGTGTGAAATGAGAATATGTGCTATGTATTTGTTACTTTCTAGATTTGTAAAGATAAAGATGAGGCTGAGGTGTGGTTTAGTGGACTGAAGGCATTGATATCCCGAACTCATCAAAGAAAATGGAGAACAGAATCAAGAAGTGATGGAATTTCTTCCGAAGCAAACAGTCCCAGAACATACACTCGAAGGAGTTCCCCGCTACATTCTCCATTTAGTAGTAATGATTGTCATAAGGTAATGATTTGTATTCTGCTTCACTATATTAAATTGGCATTAACTTGTTCCTTTTTCGTGCAGGATCCTGCAGATCAGAACCGTTTGCACAGTCCATATGGAAGCCCTCCTAAGCGTGGCATGGATAAGGGGTATTCAGATGTGACATTATGTGCACCGCCAAAGGGATTTTTCCCTCTGGACTCTGCTAGTGGTTCCATTCATTCTATATCTTCTGGAGGGTCTGAAAGTGTGCATGGTCATGCAAAATCAGTGGGAATGGATGCTTTTAGAGTTAGCCTCTCTAGTGCTGTGAGTTCCTCCAGCCAAGGTTCAGGGCATGATGAAGGTGATGCCTTGGGTGATGTCTTCATATGGGGAGAATTCACTGGAGATGGTGTACTCGGCGGAGGAAGTCACCGAGCTGGTGATTCATTTGGTACCAAAACAGATGCACTTTTACCCAAAGCCTTAGAATCAGCTGTGGTGCTTGATGTCCAAAACATAGCTTGTGGTGGGCGCCATGCAGCATTAGTAACCAGGCAAGGTGAGGTTTTTTCTTGGGGACAGGAATCTGGAGGCAGGCTTGGTCATGGTGTGGATTCTGATGTTTTGCATCCAAAACTCATTGATGCACTTAGTAATACAAGTGTAGAACTCGTCGCATGTGGAGAATACCATTCATGTGCTGTCACTTTGTCTGGTGATCTGTATACATGGGGTGATGGAACTTATAATTTTGGTCTTCTTGGACATGGGAATCAAGTAAGCCACTGGGTTCCAAAAAGAGTAATTGGGCCACTGGAAGGCATACATGTTTCATATATTTCCTGTGGCCCTTGGCATACTGCTGTGGTGACATCGGCAGGACAACTATTTACGTTTGGAGACGGAACCTTTGGTGTCCTTGGACATGGAGATCGAGTTAGCTACTCGCAGCCCAGAGAAGTGGAATCACTTAAAGGTCTACGAACGGTGTGGGCTGCTTGTGGTGTTTGGCACACTGCTGCTGTTGTGGAAGTTATGGTTGGGAACTCGAGCTCTAGCAATTGCTCATCTGGGAAGCTCTTCACATGGGGAGATGGAGATAAGGGCAGACTTGGTCATGGCGACAAAGATGCTAAACTTGTTCCGACATGTGTTGCTGCTCTCGTGGAGCCAAATTTTTGTAGAGTTGCTTGTGGGCATAGCCTTACAGTTGCACTTACAACCTCTGGACATGTGTATACTATGGGAAGTCCAGTGTATGGCCAACTTGGAAACCCTCAAGCTGATGGCAAGCGCCCAAGTCGTGTTGAAGGAAAGCTGGCTAAGAGTTTTGTAGAAGAAATTGCATGTGGTGCTTATCACGTTGCAGTTTTAACTTCAAGAACTGAAGTTTATACATGGGGAAAGGGAGCAAATGGCCGTCTGGGCCATGGTGATATCGAAGATAAAAACTCCCCAACTTTGGTAGAAGCTTTGAAAGACAAACAAGTCAAAAGTATTGCATGTGGTGCTAATTTCACTGCTGCTATATGCCTTCATAAGTGGGTTTCTGGTGTTGATCAGAGCATGTGTTCAGGCTGCCGCTTACCATTCAATTTCAAAAGAAAACGACACAACTGTTACAACTGTGGGCTTGTCTTCTGCCACAACTGTAGCAGTAAGAAGTCCCATAAAGCTTCCATGGCACCAAATCCCAACAAACCTCATCGTGTCTGTGATAATTGCTATAACAAATTAAGAAAGGCTATTGAGACGGATGCTTCTTCTCAGGCTTCTGGCAGCAGAAGAGGATCTGTAAATCGAGGTCAAAGTGATATTCTTGGTAAGGATGAGAAGTCGGATCTGAGACCTCAGACACAACTTGCTAGATATTCGTCGATAGAACCTTCGAAACACGTTGAAAGCAAATATTCAAAAAGAAACAAGAAATTAGAATTTAACAGCAGTCGTGTGTCACCAATTCCTAATGGAAATTCACAATGGGGAGCCCTAAACATCACCAAATCCTTCAATCCAGTTTTCGGCACATCAAAAAAGTTTTTTTCAGCATCTGTTCCAGGATCCAGAATTATGTCACGAGCAACATCCCCAATTTCAAGACGACAAAGCCCTCCTCGGTCAACAACCCCTACTCCTACTATTGGCGGATTAACAACTCCAAAAATTGTTGTGGATGATGCTAAAAGGACACACGATTCCCTTTGTCAAGAAGTCATAAAGCTAAGATCACAGGTATACATTTTCTGTATTTATTTACTCATATTTGTCATTCTGAATAGACATCAGGAAGCGTCTAGCCACATTATATGAAGCAAATGCCATCTCTTGCAAATCATTTCTACATCTCAGTTGGCTTGTCATAACTTATGTAATATTGCCAGAGTTATGTCTTATGAAGTGGAAGTGTCATAACTTAGAGTTCAGTCTTATGAAGTGAAGGTGTCATAACTTAGAATCAAGTCTTATGAAGTGGAAGTGTCATAACTTAGTTTTAATTAAAATAGGTGCTTGAATCTGCAAATATCACAGGTCAATCAAGTTGATGAATGATGACGGTTATCAATATTTTGGATTTATAAAAATCAAAGGTTGAGATGAAGTCTTTCCGTTTCACAAAACTCTACTCGTCCGTCTTGAACCTTTTCCTATATATATGTACATCTAAATTACACACCAGTGGATGGCCTTCTTCCAATTTATGCTGGTACCCTAGTTTGTTAGTGTTGTCTAGAGGTCCTTTCTATTGGCTTTATGGGATAGTTGGTGACGTATTGAAAATCATTTATTATAATACTCATTTCAGGTTGAAAGTCTTATTCGGCAAAATCAGCTTCAAGAAAATGAGCTGGAAAGAACTAATAAGCAACTGAAGGAAGCAACAGCGATAGCAAGCGAAGAATCCTCGAAATGCAAAGCAGCAAAGGAAGTCATTAAATCACTTACTGCTCAAGTATGTATCGTAGGTTTCTTATATGGAAGTAGTTGAATTTAATTTGATTCGAATTTATTCACAACAAGAATTAGTTTGTTGTTTACTTTTTTTAGCACGATGTTTTAATTTTAAAAACTAATATATTCTTTTAATGTTTTTGGTGTATAGTTAAAAGATGTCGCAGAAAGACTGCCTGCTGCAGCTTCTAAAAGCAGCAAGTCTCCTTTCACTTCTCCTCTCCCTACTTTGCAGACTGACCTACAGAACGGCGCTACTGAGCATTTTAGCAGTCAAGCTAATTATCAAGAGCCGGATATATATGGTGCTAACAACTTTTTACCTTCAAATGGGTCAAGTCCAAGTAACCGTAATTCAGGCTATACCAAAATAGGCAATCCTGATCCTGGTACCAGAAATGGAAGCACCCCAAAAGAAAGTGATAGCCGGCATGATAATGAAAAGGTTGAGCAGGATGAGCCTGGTGTGTATATTACGCTTACTACATTGCCTGGTGGTGTGAACGATCTTAAACGGGTTCGGTTCAGGTATGGTTCTTCCAAAGCACTACGGAGTTTTAGTTTCTCCAACTGGTGTGTGTTATTAAAGAGTATTTCAATAAACTAATAAAGTGCTTGCTGCTTAGATAGTGTGAGATCTGGAAACGATGGGGGTGGTAGGAATACATTAACAACTCTTAATGGAATTCAGAGTAGCTAGGATAAATGTAAATTGAGATTTTCAGTATATTATACAATTGGGAATCACTCCAAGAAGACATGCATCTTGCATGTGTCAATGACTCAATCTCAGGAAGCCTCATTCATTTTTATATAATAGTAAGAGAAAACGTACGAAGTAGTTTATGTGGGTAATTAACAGATACACATGTATGCAAAACCTTAAAAATATTTGACTTATAGCATTGTGTGTGGTTCGATAATGGTTAACCTCAAAATCCATACTTGACTTCTCTGTCTTGTCTGTAACAATTTAATTGTTGGATATATAAGTGCGTGATTGCTATTTATATCAAGGAGAAACAAATTTTTAGGGATCATTTAGTTGTAAAGGTTCGCTGTGAGTTTTGTTTGTGTTGCCTTGGTTAGAACAAGTTCATCATGCTGCAGAGGTCAAATCTTATGAATGTCATCATCAGCATAGTAAACATATCTTGTACTTGTGTTACAGCATTCGCATCTATATGTACTGTAATAACCGGATGTATCTCCATGAATTTCAGCCGAAAACGGTTTACTGAAAAGCAAGCAGAAGCATGGTGGACAGAGAATCGAGCTAGAGTGCATGAGAAGTACAATGTCAGGATGATGGACAAGTCGAGCAGTGGGGTTGGAAGTGATGGCAAACCCGCATGAATCAGCAACTCCAGTCCCTCGTCACAGTACACATCAACTCTAATACAGTGTAGATGAAAAGATCTTAGAGTTAAATTGCGGTGTTCAAACCAAGGACTGTGTTCGGCCATCATCTCACAGGCCAATAATACAGCACAGCCTCTTATTATAGATAAGCAAAACAGAGAAGTTCATGCCTCCCGTTATTAACCTAATTGATAAGGTGACTCGATTTTTTCGTGGCTTGGAGATAGTTTTCATTTTGAAAATTGGAAATGTATAGTCCCACTAGGTTGCTGACTAGTAGCATTTTCTATGTAAATTTCATGTGACACATGCAACTGTGCTTTCTAACTTGTCCAGTTATGAGGTTCAGTATATGATGGCGTTGTTTTAAACTTGTACTTAGAGCCGCTGAAATAGTGTCTGATATCTCTGAGATTCGCATCCATTTCAGTTGTGATGTTCTGCTTTTGGCTTCACGAAATAACCAGTCCATGGGGTGTGTTGAACACCTTTACCACTTTGGACATCACCTAGGACAAGCAAGTCTAAACCCTAAAATCATGTCTGCTCAATGGATCTGGTTTTCCTTACTAAAAACAACAACACTATTTTGTTAACATGCTTGACATCATCAAAAACACCCGATTACATAGTCAGCACCTGGTTTTGTATTTGCCAAAATGATGCATTGTTTGGAGTTTATATCAGAGCTCCTATTTTATGCGCACACAAGAATGACTACTCTAAATATTAGCTTCCCTGTTTTACCCTAAACCTCAATCCAGACATGTCTATCAAACACTGGAGCAAGAGCAGTGTCAACGAACCAGTCTGCCTCATACAAGTCAATACATTCAACACTCAACTCTCAGACTGCTTATCTTCACCCACACCGTCCAAGATATACTGCTTCTTGTTTCTGTTTATACCATTCCAATTCAGTAAATGGCTTTTAATGGCATTTGATCATCTCTAGGGCCAACACGTTATTCCATGTAAGTTCGATGCACTCCGTGATCTCAATGTTAGACAAACAGACTTTTCTTGAGGTTTCTTTATTGCCGTTGTAAGCATATCTCCTCCAGAGCTGGCACGCTATTATCGTCATCATATCTTTCCCCATTGCCATTACATAGTCTTGCAGATAGTGATGGGGACAATGGTGTGTAGTTAATTCCTACATAAATTGGATTTTATTTAAAACGTGTTAAAATAAATAATGCAGCGAGTTAAAGGATAATATCCGCAATAGATAACGCACCCTTGAATGATGAGCTTCTGTCAAAGTCTTTTGTAGCATGCAGTAGAATAGTTCCAGATAGCACAACCACAAAGCCGCATATTTCTGATATGATACTTCCTCTGCTCTGCCCATCCCAATCCTGTACATAAACTCATTGATGAAGTAATATCAAATAAATGAATCTGAAGAAGGTTTGATGAGCCCATTCAGGTTTCAGGTATGTCAGAAACAGATCTCAAATTTTAGGTTACCTTGAACATTATCACACTAGCAAGTATCGTAAGCGTTGTAAACATGACGTAGTATATGGGAGATACTATAGCAGTGTTGAAAGTGTCAAGAGCCTGCGAGCGACGTGGTATGCAATGTTAGAGCAGAATGAGCATACCAAAGCGCATAAATTTTGAAGTATTTAGTATTTATGCATCTTACCTTATTGAGGTAATTCATTTGTGTAATGACACATGTGACAACAACCAACATGAAAAACCATGTCTCCGGGTAGATCAATTGGTTATTACCCTCACACGTAAGTTTCAAAGCAGTCCCAAGAGCCTTAACACTCATAACCTTACATTGGAGAAAAGTAAAGAAGAGATGAGACTCGATAAATATTAATAAAAACATAGGAAGTAAGGAAGACTCATGATATTTACCGATAGGGAACCCATTAGGAACATATGCCAGTGAAGACGAGTACATTCGTGTGACCACATTGCGGGGAGAAATGACACACGAGTATAAATACCAACACAATCACAGAGGCTACATAAAGCAGAAAGGCTGCAAGAACCGCATATTAGGATCAAGCCAATACTAAATTCAAAACTCAACAGCTGAAGTACGCAACCAACCTGGTTGTGTAGCCATAGTCCATATGGCTTGAACGGAAGTGATAGCTTTTTCTTGTGGCGCGTGAATGACAATTATCACAGAACCAGCAATGCACATCACACAGCCCAACATACCAAGCTTGTGCAGCTTCTCCCTCAAGATAAAATGAGCTAGCACCGCACTACACTAACGCATTGAAACAATTTATCAACATTACACCAAAACCTACCTCCAAAAAAAACCTAATGGTTATACATTACCTGACAATTATACTTAAAGCTCCAAGAGGTGTGACGAGAACAGCAGGCGCAAACGCATACGCTACAAAATTGGCTACCTCGCCCACTATCACTGCACAAAAACACCAAGATTCACAAAATTTCAACGAAATCGTAGCTACTGAATTCAGCAATTTAGAATCACAGCATACATATGTGACATGACACAGATAACTACAATTTTCAAGAGTCAAGGCAACACTATCTACAATTTTCAAGAGTCAAGGCAACACTATCTAATGCTAAATCCATCAAATTTGCAACTCACTTGTGATCATCCCCAACCACCAGAGAGGCTCGGTCAGATAAGCATGTCCACCAACACCTACAAAATCAATAAAAATCTCATTCATTCACATCAGAAAAAAAAAGAGAAACACATAAAGAAAAGGCTAAGCCAAACCAGCTCTGACGCCAGAAGCAGCTGCAGCCCGCTTAAGACCCTTCTTCTTGATGATGAAGCTGCCACCAATAAAAGCACTTGAAGACACAGCCAACACAAACCCTATCAGATTCTCGTTAGAAAAACTCATCCCCCAATCTCAAATTTCTTCAACCACTCATTACTCGATTTGTTTGTTCCTTCATAAATCGATCGATCAATCAATCAATTAGTAAATCAATGCACTGTCTGATCTAAAGGCTCCTTATAATAACACCAAACAGCTCATTTCCACACATTATAAAATTCGATGACAAATAATACATATTTACACAACTCATTCGTCGATTAGGGGATCAACAAAAGATGCCCACGTATTCAAGTTTCGATTTTTGCAATGGGTTTGGGTTCGTTGAACCGCGATCGAACCAGGTTGGGTGTGTACGGATCCGCATTTTGTGTAGCTCGATTGTTTTGACAGGGTAATCTATTTGTTTTTTCTAGCACGAGGATTTCGAGGGAGCATATTGGATTATTGGGTCGTGTTCGGTAGGCAGATTTGAGTTGCGGTATCTGAGAGTGGGCCCGGAAGATGTCATCAAACAACAGAGCAATGATTATAAAAGGAAAGAAAAGACAGCACGGACGATGACAGGGTGGAAAGTATCTTGCCGTTGCAGCTTTAATTGGGCCGTGTTTGGGCCTTTTGCTGCAACTCGTTAGGCCGCTTCTCTACAGTTGAACCTTAATGAAGAAGAAATGAAGACCTCACCAACGGATTAGGATTCCATACATCCAACAGCTTTATACAGCCAAACTCAAAACGGTGTAGTTTGATTTATTGAGAATCAAATTACGCTGTTTTAAAAGGGTTCATCAAAATTTGAAATAAGATTTTAGTAAAACTGCATTATTTTATTTTAATTCCTATCAAAACTACGGCGTTTTGAATTAATTTTTGAAAATTTGAATTCAAATATTTGGCTGCATATGACTGTACCACCAGATACGAGTCTCAAAAAATTAGGGATTGATGATTATTGATATAGCATTTTTAAATAAGGGAGTGCTTCGTATCAATCAACATACATAATTTAAAAATAAATACGTTCTACATGTATTTTAGCTCTTCCTATGGGTTCCAAGCCCCTGTTGCAAATTCTATATAAATAATTTCCAACCCGATAAAAACAAGGCTTGGCGACGAAAGCATTCCTACTTGGAATGAGATCATGTGCAGCCTACAGCATTTTACAGCGATAAACGAAGTGACGTCGTTTTGAACTAATGAATGTCAAAAATACGTCGTTTCATAAAGGGTTCAGAAATTTAGAATTTGGGTTTTAGTAAAACAACATCGTTTTGAGTTATATTGAAACAAAACTACGTCGTTTTTAGATTTGTAATTTGAAATTCAAATTTTAAATATTGGCTGGAATTGGCTGTACGCTGTACAGGATCCAAGTCCGATCCTACTTATGTTTCATATTTATTTCACATGTAATTTACTAGAAAAAACCCAAAATAACTAAGAAAAAACTGCACAAGCAAAAAGAGGTGTCTGTCATCTTCTAGAAGGCCTCCATCTCGAGCGAGTACGACTGTTTCACCTTCCTCCTAATCTCCCTCGCCGCCTCTCCAAACATCTCTTCCTCATCAAACATTCCCTCAATATCACAATCTCCAATCACACCAGCGTCGCTCCCTTCATCACCATCTTACACCCCGGCAGATCCAATTCCGACGCGTGCCACATCTTCATCTTCAACGCTGGTATTCTACTTCTCGTTTCAGATTCATCAAACGTCGTCGTATTCCTCATTTCGGATATTTCCGATTCATCCATAGTCAACGTCCCTTGACAACGCTCGTCTACCATCTCAATCGCTTTCAACATCGGATGGTCTGAAACGATGCGTTTTAATAAATGGTGTCTGGAAGAAGCAGCGATTAAGCACGAGATCGTCCACACCACTCGGGTCTTCAGATCATCGTTCGATATCCCAAACGGCGCCGTATCCAATTCCTCCTCGTGAATCCCGCAGGTTCTCGAACCGAGTAGATCGGAGCCACGACGCTCCTCGACCTCATCGGAATTCGATAATTTCAAATCGATCCGATCGACGACGGAAGTGCCGGCGACGATGACGCATGACTTGATCTCGCCACCGAATCTCGCCTTCCATTTCAACAACGGATTGCTGTCTAGCTGCAACTCTCCATGGCTAGGGAGATTGATTTTCAAAACCTCGATTCCGGAGAAGCTTTTCAACGCTTGTGAGGGAGAGTAAAACACGGCGCCGGAGGCAGACGAATCAACGACTTCGGTAGTTGAAGAAGCGAGTCCGGTGAGAAAACGGAGAGGTTCGGAGATAAACAGTCTAAACAAGGAGCGAAGGAGATTATGCTTGGAATCAGATTCGTCGTCGGAATCATTTTCATCGTCGAAATGGATGCGGTCGACGGCGAGGGATAGATTGTTGGAGTGGATAGCGAGTGAGTTGAATCTGGCAGAGACAGCGAGGCAGGCGCAGAGGGATTTAGCGTCGACGACGCGGTTGAGGATGAGGCGTAGAAGGTCGTCGTGGATGCGGTCAAAGTGGTTTGCGGAATCGTCCATTGAAATTGATAATTTTGGTTTATGGAGTTTTCTGATATTTATATGGAAGAAAGGAAAGTGACGCGGTTAAGTATTTTTCAATGTTGAGACTAAGTAAACAAACAAACAAACAAACGTTGAGGGGGAGTTGCTGCGAAGATGATGTGTACTGGGGGTGTTTGCGGAAAGTGGAGATAATGGATTTGGTTGAAATTTGGGATGAGTACAAGTTGATATTTATTGAAAACGACTTTACGGAAAATATAAATTATACTCCCTCCGTCCCATTATTAATGTCCCATTTCCTTTTTGGGTGTCCCAAAATCATCTTTCCATTTCTAAAACTTACCATAAATGAACATGTCTTCTTTAGTTTTCCACCACATATTTCTCCTCTCTCTTCCTTTTTCACCACTTATTATCTATCAAATCATTTTTTTTCTCTTTCCTTACCATACAACTATCTTTTTTAATTATTTTTTCTTTCATTCCTTAAAAACCGTGCAAAGAACCAAATGGGACATAAATTATGGGACGGAGGGAGTATGAATTCATCTATTTGTAGAATTATAAATTTCATTTTGTAGCTTTTAATTGTATTTAATTAAAGAATAATATTGCATCACGTCATTATATTTGACATGTGTATATCACATTTTTTATTAATATATTAATAAAATATAATGCATTGATATAATATAATTAATGAATACTATAAAATACATAGTGTCAATGGTAGTACTAGCTAGTTGAACATAAGCGATATATCTTCAGTAGTAAATGATATATGTGACATATATGATACAATTATCTACATGTCATATATAATGGAAAATAGAGTAGTGCTAGTTGGGATAGCGATGGATAAGAATAAGAAAATGAGAGTCGGCTGTTTTATACAATTATATGTTTATGCAAGTGACTATAGTTGATGGTTTTGTACGTAATTGTTTATGATGGTTTGGAGATATAAAATGGCTAGTTGCATGATTGGGGCGTGAATGCGTGATTGTTTATTTGCGACTGTCAGTGTCAGCTCAGACAATTGCATTGGTAAGATTAAACAAACATATCAGACCATGTTCATCACGCCTTCCGGAATGGATGCTATCAGCTGACCATCCATCACTGTCTATCAACATTATACTTGATCATGCGCATATATTATGCTGAACTTATATACAGAGATGCTTATTTGGACTTATGCAGAATACTGTATACACTTGGGCTGTACTGTGTTGTGATTGTGAAGCATAGATGCATTCTTGGCGATTACTGATTCGCATTAACCTGTTACCTGACAAAAGAAAAACATTGTGCCACATTACCTGAACTGAACATATTTATCAAGTGGCTGTGCACAGACTCATCCGCAAACAGTATGCAACCCACTGACCGGATATATCTATAGGAGTGGCACTTTGACTTTGGTTTATACAGCGACAGATGATTATAAATTACAATGTTTTATAAATATACTAATACGGCCTATTGCGTGCAAGCCTTTAGAGGAATGTCAAATACCTGTGCCAACCCAAACACAGCCAGCTTTTGTATGTGTAACCCGGTCTATAACTAAGTTCTTCTGTTTTAAATCCAGATGAAGGATTCTATGAGATGGAATAGCAGTAAGAAAGACCACCGAGAAAACGATCCAAGAACATCACAAGGAAGAGAAAAATGTTGTTAGTTTCCAGAATACAACTGATATCAAAGGTTCATGGTTAACTAGAAATACACAAGATGAACCAAATATTCAGCTCAGAGTTAGCCAAGTCGTATTCCTTAAGTGATAAGGTCAATAATACCAACAAACACTTAAAAACAAATCAGGTCGAGCATGTATATTGAAGTGAACTGCAGCCCAGTTCTGCTGTCAAGCCCAACCCAAGTTGGAAGCTGAGTCAGCTGCCACATCAGCAGCAGGAACCAATCAGGAGCGAGCATCTTGCTGGCACTGAGGAGCGTGAGCCGTTGATCTTCAAAGCAATCCAATGGTGAGCAGATGGAGTATAAATAACAGAGGATGAAACCCTACTGCATAATCTCTCAGATCCGCCGCTGCTCTCGTTCGTCTCTTGCGAAGCTCTGCACAAATCCGTTTCAATTAAGCTCAGTTTTCTTTATTTTTGGCTATCATCGGCTTGTGATGATGGCGCTCATGTGTTGAGCATAGTTGTAGTTCGGTTTTCTGAGTTGAGTGAAAAGTGAGGGCTATAAAAGACAATTTCCAGGGGCTGCGTTCGTAGCAGCTATTCCATAGTGCATCTCCGAGCTTGAGGAGCTCAACGAGCATTAAAGCATCTTCGGATGCATATAAGCTCGGTAAAAATCTGGTGTGTTTGTTTCTTTATCAGTTTCTTTACTTTCTTGGTTGTGTATGTTAGGTTAGATGAATCTGAAAATAGGATAGGTCTTGTGGTTTAAGTAGTTTGTGTATAGCACACTGATAATAGTGGTATCAGAGCCGGGTAATCGTATCTAATCTGGATTCGTATAGGGTGGTGATAGTATAAATTGTTTCTCAAGAATTTTCTGCTTCACCGAATAATTTTTCTGTTTCTTGCAAGGTGATAAATGGCTGCTAAACTAGAAGTAGAGAAGTTCGACGGTAAAGCCGACTTCGGAGTTTGGAAGTCAAAGATAAGTGCACTGTTATCCTATAACGAGTGCCTTATCGCTCTGCAAGAGGATGAGTCCCAATGAACTGAGGAGCAGAAGAAAAGGAAGGAGCAAATAAGGGCTAAGGCATATACTCTGATCTTGTTGAGCCTAACGGACAACATTATCAGGAAGGTTAGCCATACTTCCACTCCTGTACAATTATGGTTAAAGCTTAGGGCTATGTATGATAATATCTTAGCACCTAATCTTGCATATCTTAAGGCTGCATTGTTTAGTTTTAAGATAGATCCTAGTAAGTCTATTGATGATAATCTTGATGAATTACTTAGGATGACTATGTTGTTAGAAGGGTCTGAGCATGCTGTAGATGAGACTAGTATTGTTATGGTGTTGATGAATGCTATGCCTGATAACTACCAAGTAGTTAAAAATGCTTTCCAATATACTGGTTCAGTCCCTTCTTATGAACAAATGTGTACTGCCCTTAGAACTAGAGAGCAAGAACTGAAAAATGCTAAGGCTAAGAGTTCTAGTAGTCTGTATGTTAAGCAGAAGGGTAGTCAGAGTCAGAATAATAAGACTAAGGGAAATAAGAATGACAAGAAACAGGATAAGGATGATAAGTCTAGTACTCAGGATAAAAAAAGGTCAAACTGAGAATAGGAAATGTTTCTATTGCGGTAAGCAAGGTCATCTTAAGAAGTCTTGTTATAAATGGCTAAATAGACCAAAAGAAAATAATAATTCAGAAAATAATCTAGCTGAGAGAAACCCTAAGGATACTGTAGACTCTGAGGTGTTGAATGTTACATCTAGGGAGTGTAAGAATGAGTGGATTTTAGACTCAGGATGTTCTTACCATATGTGTCCACATAGGGAGTGGTTTAGTGATTATGAACCTGTTAGTAATGAGTTAGTTTATATGGGTGATAATAATAAATGTCCTGTTCAGGGTAAAGGTTCAGTTAAGATAAAACTAAGTAAAGGAACTCAGATAACCTTAACTAATGTTAGGCATATACCAGGACTTAAGAGGAATTTGATTTCACTTGGTACTTGGATGATATTGGCTGTGTGTGTGTGTCTGAAAATAGTACTATGAATGTCTA
>QZGG01001306.1:0-70495 GCA_006409495.1 Sedum album | reverse complement strand
TACAACACACAACTGATTTATGATATTGATTCAAACCTTGTGTTACCTCTCTTGTGGAATGCATATCAATTCGGATGATTGGGAGATAGTCCTGTTTAAGCACCGGTCACCGAATTCTTCTTGAGTTGCGATTGCATGGTTATTCGTATTCGCTTTCTCTGGTGCATGATTGATCCGCGTCTTAGGGTTCTGAGCTCTACGTCTTTGACGCTTTACTGCTTGTTCTCGGACAGATGATAACTTTTGATGCAATCATTTCTTCTTTTCATTGTTTCGGCCTTTTTGAGCTTTAACTTTGAATTGAATACTTTTTCTGGTCCGAATCTTATTTCTTCCCTAGAACGGCTTCCAATCATGGCCTTCGGATAGCAGCTATGGAACCACGCCCCGCTCTCGCTTCTAATCAGTCGCGTGCAAGTCAGACCGCGCGTTTGCAACCGCGCGCCCCTTCCTGAGCAACTACCTTCCACAAAGACGGTCTGTTTTCCCGTCTCGTCACGCTGTTAGGGTTTCGCCTTTGGCATCTGCGTGACTGAGCTTGCTCTCATTCCTTTGACAGCGGAGTACCAACCTCCACAAAAACTCATAACCATGCAACCGATCCTCAAGCTTCGTTCGATCGACTGCTTTTCTAGGACATTTCTATCAGCTCCACATCCCTCGTTATTCCACTTAAGAGATACACAAAATTCGAAAAAATTATCAAAATTCAGAATATGTCATATAAGCACAAATTACCTCAGGTGCGCGAGTACGCAAACAGGTCGCGCACGCCAATGTTTCTCGCGCGCAATTACCTCTTGAGTTGTGTTCAGCGTTCGGTTTGGTTTGTTTAAACTAAAAAAAAAACAAAAAATTTATCCTAAAACGAAAAAATTCCTATTCCTAAGTGTACTACTACCCCCCCCCAAACTTAAACAAAAACGTGTCCTCACGTTATGCCCAAGTAGTAAAGAAGGCAATAGTAATGCACGGGTTACCTCCTGGAAGTGCCGTGGTTTAACGTCGCTGGCTCGACAGTACCTTGTTTGGTCAACGCCGTGGTGTTTCTTCGATGCCCGATTGAGTTGACGTGCGGGTTTTCTAGCGCGTCTCTTTGCGCGCGCGGTATGTAGTGCGCGTGTCTGCTGATTCATGTGCGGGCTCTCCTAACTCCCCTGGTTCTGAAAGGTCGAACTCTTGTGCTGGTGGAATAGGCCCCGAAAGGTAATGCTTAATTCGCTGACCGTTCACTTTGAAACAGTGATGATCCTTTTCATCTTCGAGTTCGACGGATCCGTATGCAAAGATTTTTGTGATGGTGAAAGGTCTGGTCCACCTACTCCGCAACTTCCCTGGCATGATCTTTAAACGGGATGAGAATAACAAAACCTTATCACCAATGTTGAAAGAACGACGAAGAATAAACTTATCGTGATAGATCTTGGTGCGCAGCTTGTAGTCGCGCATACTGTCATATGCGTCCGCGCGCAGCTCTTCCTGCTCGTTCAAGTCCAACATTCTCTCTCGTTGTGCACTATCCAGATCCAAATTGCATGCGCGCAAAGCCCAGTATGCCTTATGCTCCAATTCCACTGGAAGGTGAGTGCTGCAAATTTGTCATCATCTTTTCGTGTAGCCTTAGCCTCAACCCATTTAGATACATAGTCTACAGCTACAAGAATGTACTCAAATCCGAAAGAAGGAGGGAAAGGGCCCATGAAGTCAATTCCCCATAAATCGAATACTTCATCTACCATGATGGGCATCTGAGGCATCTCGTTGCGCACCGATATGTTACCTGCACGCTGACATCTATCGCAACTTTTGCAGTGCGCGTATGCATCTCTGAACACGTGTGGCCAATAGAAACCAGAATCTAATATTTTTCTACTAGTTCGTTTAGGACCAAAATGACCTCCACATGCATGCTCATGACAAAAGGCTATAACTGACTCTATTTCATGATCTGGAATACAACGTCTCAGTATTTGATCTGGACCTATTCTAAATAAGTACGGATCATCCCATAGGTACAGTCTAGCATCACGTTTCAATCGAAGCTGTTGCGGTTTGTTAAAAGTTGGTGGGAACTTACTAGTGACCAGGTAGTTCACAATGTGCGCATACCATGGTATCAGAGATGAGATAAATGATTCCGGCGTCCAACAGCTTGATGATCTCTCCTTCTGTACCACCTCCATCATAATAGGGTTAAGTCTTCGTTGGGCATCCCTGCATGGTTTGGCTCCATCTTCTAGCAGAATTCGATGCATGCATACATCGGGACTGATTCCGCGCAAGTCATCCAATGTCCATCCGAGTGCGCGCCTGTTGTTGCGCAAGACTTCTACTAGACGCGTTTCTTGAGCAGGTTCTAGCTGATTCTTTATAATCACCGGCTTAGTCTCATTGTCGTCTAAGAACACATACTTCAAATGCTCTGGGAGTTGCTTCAGTATGATCTTCGATCCCTGTATGTTACGAGAGACGGCCGTGTTAGCAACACATAATTCAGTACTAGAAATAAGATACCTCACGTCGTCCGCTCTGGTGTTTCCGTCTTCTTCGTGCGCTTCTGACAGTGCGCCAGTTGTCTGGCGCGTCTGCTCCTCTTCCACTGCTTCATCGATAACGTCCAGTGCGTTTATTGTAGAATCATCAGGTGGAAACTGCATTCCCTTGAATATATTGAAGTGTATGACCTCACCATCGACTTCCATTAAAAGAGTTCCTTTCCATACGTCGATTCTTGTTCGTGCGGTCATCAAAAAGGGTCGGCCTAGCAATACTTGAGCAGTGTCGGCAGAGACGTTTCCTTCCATCTCCAACACATAAAAATCTGCTGGAAACACCAATTCTCCTACCCTTACTAGTACATCTTCAATCATGCCCACTGGTTGTTTGCACGACCGATCCGCTAGTTGGATTGTTAACCCTGCAGGCTTTAGTGGTCCAATGCGGAGAGACGTGTACAAAGAATGGGGTAGAACATTTATAGATGCCCCTAAGTCTATCATGCAATTATCCACTACAGAATTACCTATGGTGCATGGTATAGTGAACGTACCTGGATCTCGGCATTTGGTGGTACCTTGTGTTGCACGATTGCAGAGGCGTTAGCGTTCAGCTGCACTTGCTCTTTCTTTCCTCCTTTCCTTCTTCTGTTTGTGCATAAATCCTTAAGAAATTTCGCATACCTGGGGATTTGTTTTAGTGCATCTATAAGTGGAATGTTGATTCCCACCTTGCTGAACAGGTCATATAGCTCTTGATCTAGCTCGGTTTTATTAGGTTTATTGCTCTGGGCAGGGAAAGGAAGTGGCACGTTGCTGCTAGATGGTTCCACTGTTTCTGCAACTGGTGCGCTGGATTCTGGCGGTGAACTATTCTTCTGCGCGTGCGCGCTTTTCTTGTCGCGAGTGGTCTCTGGCGCACCTGATGTTTCCTTTCCTGATCTAAGTAATACTGCGTTGACACCATTCTGTACTCTGGCCTTCGCTGCTTTCCTGTTATTTGAGATTTCGGTCACGGTTTCAGAGATTTGTGTTAACTGACTTTCAATCAGAGCGAAACGCCTCTCGTTCTGCTCCTGATTCTTGTTTACGGTTTCAGCCAACTGTCCTACTATCTCCTCTAGTGATTTCTTGGGTGGCTGCTGGTTGTACTGCACTGGTCCTTCAGCGCGTCTATGTGGCGGGTTATAAGCAGCAGCTGGCACGTAAGGTCGCGCGCCAGTGGGTGCATTAGGTTGCGCGCGCTAGTCTGCGCGCGGTCATCGACGCTTTGTTTCATCATCAACTTCTGCATCATATCCTTCAATTCCTCGATCTCTCCGGTTACGTCTACTTGATGCAGTGATCTGGCGCGACTATTCTCTAACGAAACCTGATATCTTACTTGGTCGGCCGTGTCTTCTATTAGCTTCCATACATCCTCCGGGTACATGTTCCTCACGTTGCCTCCTGCGCAAGCATTCAACAATCTGAGTTCCATCTCAGTTAGTCCGTTGAGGAAGTTCTCTATCAACACGTGTTGCGGGAGTCCATGATTGTAGCAGTTCGCTTCAAGTTCCCTGAACCGCTCATAATATTCGGACAATGACTCACCGTGCAACTGCTTCGGCAGCTAGCTCTCTCGTAGTAACGATACCTTGGCCGCAGGATAGAATTTGTCTAGGAACCGTTCTTGTAACTCGGGCCAAGTCCTTATTGACCCCGGAGCTAGCCCCATTAACCATTGTCGAGCTGAATCACATAGAGAGAATGGGAAGGCTCTCAACTTCAGCAACTCTGGATCCTCGTTCCCATTCCTCATGTTTTCGCAGATGGCCGCGAACTCTCGTACGTGCTTTACTGGGTTCTCACTAGCCATACCATGGAATTTTGGTATGTAGTGAACAAGTTGAGTCCGCAGCTCAAAGTGACCATCTGGGGGCAGTACGATGCACCATGGCTGATTAACCGCCTGAGGAGCAGACATCTCTTTGATGGTGCGTCGCGCCACAGGTGGTGCAGGTACGCGCGCGACAGGTGGTGGCGCACGTACGTCCACATTATTATTCAGCTGGTTGTCCTGTCTCGGCAATTCAGCATCCCCTCTGAACTCTAGGTCTCTGCGTAGTTCTCTTCTGAGTGCATCGAGTTCGGCAGGGTGTAGGCGAGCAAAGACGTTATCGGCGTTGCGCCCTGGCGCGTCTGGCGTGTTGTCCATGCGTCTGCCTATCACACTGTTCTCACCAAAATCTTCCATGCAAAACAAAAACAACAGCTAAATTAACGTAACTATTTTTTTTGGATTTTTTTTGTTTAAGAAAACGAAAAGTAAATAACAAAAAGAAAAGGAAAAGAAAACTTCTCTAGCCGTCCCCGGCAACGGCGCCAAAATTTGACGAGCACGTCGTTGAGTGCTGCAAATTTGTCCCGACTCTCCTTACTAGTATAGTATCGGCAAGCTGGGGTCGAATCCACAGGGAACGGTGGAAGTCTCTTTTCAACTACAACTAAAGAATTGGGGTTGTGCGTGAGAACAATTAAAAAAAGAAAAAACTGCTGCGCAAGTATAACTGGCGCACACACAAAAGCAAGTATAAAAGATGCAGATAACTATGCGAGAGATGAGCTCGGTTCAGATTCTTCACTATGAATTCTATGTTTATCCTCGGTCACTAATGGTACATGATATAATTGTCCACGTAGATTAAGGTCCTGTCACAGCTTAATAACCTACACATACATTCCGGTCAAAGTCTGTATGATATTATTACTCAATCTAGTCTAGTCAATAACGAATCCGGTCAAGGTAGCTACTGCCTATTCTAGTGTTACTCCTATCATTCACAGTCACGTACTTCTGATAGTTTAACTATAGTCTGCGGTGCAAGGCTTCGCTTAATTGTCTAACCTAATTATCATGCAATTGAGTTCGGAATAATAATACTAAACTTAATCATGTAAATTAAGAACAAGACCTCAAAACATATTATTCATAGATCAAAATCCAAACCGAGTTCAGTGAGTTTAGCTACTCATGCTGAATGAATACATCTCAAGAATAATTATAAGACAACTAAAATAACAAGACAAATCTGTATGGTGCGTCGTCAGGCTCGCGTGACAGCTTGCGCGCGTCGGAGTTCTGCTCTGAGCCGTCTGCGGCGTGTTCAGCTCTCTAAGTATGCGTGTGTGTGATTTCCATGAAGCTTTATATTTATAACCTTGCCTCTAGGGTTTCCACGAATATTTAGGCAAGGATATCTGTAGGAAATCATCTATATCTCTAAGAATCAGCTTAGGAAAATATTAAATCTCCAAAAACTGAACTTAGAAATATCTTTAGCGCGTGATGACGTCATCATTCCGAATATCTCGCTATCTGCTGACGTCACCGTTTTGCTGTCTTCTGCGCGACCCACACTCGCGCGCCATAGTGCTCGCGCGCTAGTGGTCTTCTGTCCTTTTGTCAAGTTGTTGTCTTTTGTTCTGGAAATCAGCCTTCTTATTGCGTTTTCGTTCTAACTCATCTTTTAGACCTGAGATACAAAACTACACCAAAAGCGTAATCTTATACTGAAATATGTTAGAATATGAGCTATGTAAAGGACTTAAAGCAGCGTACAACTACACTCTATCAGGAGGACTTGGACACGATGATTGTGATAAACTCAAAAAGAGGCTAGATTTGGTTAAAATCTTCTCTAGATTGTTCGATGCTTAATAATGTAACAAGTTGAAGAGTGAGGCTTTAAGTGGAGGATCAATCATTACTATGATTGCCTTGGATCTTGGATTCAAATTTGACAAGAAGGCATCATTTAGAAAAGAGGTTCTTAATATTAAGAGGATGATTAACATGCAAATGATCGAAGAAGACAAGACTTGGGTAAAAGGCCCTTACCGATTGCATAGAGCATCATCCAAGAAGAGGCGTGTTGATGAAGAACCAATTGAAGAAGATAGGCAACCCGATCATCCTTCACCTATTAGGCTACCCACATGGAACAAGGGGAATTCTCTATGCCTAGGTATGCCACTTACACCCAAATGGAGGAAATGATCAAGGAGATGGAAAGGATGAGAGTAGAAAGAGAGCGTTCCAACGCTTACATCAACGAGCTCGTGCGATGGGGGCTCGAAACCATTTCCTTGATCACTACCCATTTAGGTTGCCAAGGGTATAGGCCACCACCGCATCCTCAAGGATTTTATAGGCCCGAGGTTCCCATATTTGCCACGCCTAGAGAAGGAAGGGGGATGGAGAATGATATCACCATCGATGAGGTGATGGAAGAGATGGAAAGAGTCGGGGCTATTGATGGAGAAAATGAAGAGCAAGGTGTCAACAATAACAAAGAATGAAGACATTTGTTTGTCTAAGCTTTATTGCCTTTGTTAAAACTTTCATGTCATTTCATTTCATGCTTGAACTTTATGTTTGGTGAACCTTGTGTTTGAATTTCTATGTTGTGTTCGCTTGCTATGCTTATTGCCATGATCCAACCATAGAATTGTTATACATTATTTCCTAGAATCTTATAAGAATGCATGAGTTCATTTCTATGTCCTAGGTCAAGTAGTTTCATGTGAAAAATTCTTATAAGGCCGAGTAGAGCTCAGGGCGTGAAGTAGTTTTAAAATTCTGCTCTCCCGAACAAGAACTTTTCCTCTGCCGAGCAACCTTTTCCGAGCCGCAAAAACCTATGTATTATACACTCCTCGACCGAGCAGAATTTTAGTCTGGCCGAGCAGATGTTACACACAATCTCAGATAGTTTTCCTCTGGCCGAGCAACTCTTGACCTAGACCGAGCAGAATAAAATCAAACCCAACAAAGTAGACCTCTTCTTCACCTTGGCCGAGCAGAATTTCTACCCGGACCGAGCAGAATTCTCCGAGTATCGCCTAGGTATTACTCTCCATCACCTCAGCCGAGCAAATGTCTAGTCGATCGAGCAGATTTTCATTACCGGCTCAGGGAATTTTCCTCTGCCCGAGCACAAAGTTCCATGGCCGAGCAAACATTTCCTCTCCCGGTACATTCCCATTCTGCTCGACCAAGCTCATCAAAGAGCAAAAATCTGCTCGGCCGACCTCTCCTTGGTAACCCCACCACTTTTGCCTATACTCTCAACCTTTCCTCATTCTTCACAATACCACTTCTCTCACTAATCATCCTTAGCTACAAACCTCTTCACTCCACAACCTTACTCACCTCACCACCTCATCCAAACTCATTCCAATCCATCATCATCAATGGCTAGAAGATGGAATTTCTGTAGATCTTCATCATCCTCCAACATGCACGAGCAACCCCCTCTCCTCCTAACAAATTTGGATACCCCAAGCCTAGTTCCATATCCATTTGGAGAGCCTCTTCACTTTGAAAGGAGAGAAAAGCAAGAAAGGTATATGATGTATGAAGATTTCAAGATACCGGGAACTCTTTTCCCCAAGCTTGATGAGATCGACTCTCTCCCACACATGCAAAGAGGTAAGATCCATTAATTGTTAGATAATTGTGGATTAAAATTCTTGTTGAGGGAAGATCCGGGTACTTACCCTAGACAAATGGGTTGATGAAGATATAGATGAAGGAATGGTAGATGGACGGCGTAGGTATGTGATGGTGTGGAACTTTAGACTAGGAAATAGATGGTGGAGACATAGGGAGGATGAAGTAAGGGAGATCCTAGGTGTGAAGGATAACCTTCCTACTGCCATAAGCAATGATGATGAGGTAGGAAGTGTTGCGGGAGTCTATCATACGAATGATCCCATTAGAAGGAATCGGTTTTGGGAAGAGATCACTAAAAGGATAGAAACATTTGTATCTCCCGAACCATCCATTATGATTTGGGTGAGGAGGTATAAGGTGATACATAGACTTGTATCACCGGCTATCTTTGTGAGGAAGGATGGAGGAAGACATGTCTACAAGCATGATCTGGATTGCATGAGGTTGATCAAAGAGAGCAAGAAGATTAACTTGGTACAAATGCTCACAAGACAATTTGAAGAGTACCAAAAGCCAAATGCTAAGGCAAAGGCTTTAGGTGGCGGAGCTATCATCACTTGGATTGCCAAACACTTAGGATTCTCCGTGGACCACTTCCCTTCCGTACGCAAAGAGGTGCTTGATGTAAGGAGGATGCGCCAAATGCATATGATTGAATGGGGGAATGATCAAAGGGTTGTAAGGCCTTATCGTCCATTACGTGCGGTAGAGCAAGTTACAAAAAGAAAGAGAGGAGAAGGACCTTCCAACCGAATCCGTACTCCCAATGACTCACCTCCTCGTCAAGACCAAGAACCTCATGCTTCCTATGCCCATTCCCCTAGCTCCTTCCATTCTGCAGCATCTTACATCCCTACATACCATTTCTCATCCCACCACTTTCCTCCTTATTCCCCTCCATCTGCACCCATACACTCTACACCATCCCACCCCCTCCACCACAACAAAGCCATTACACACCACATACCGTTGATGAGGTCTATGAGAGAGTAGTTTCCTATGGCAAGGAGATATGATGTCACATCTCTTTGACCAACTAGACCTCACGGGGTATAGGGCACCTCCCCAACCCGATGATCATTACTATCCTTCCCACATTCCACAAGAAGATGAGGGAGATGATGATGAAGAAGAGGAGGATGATGATGAACACGAAGACCAAGGAGATGATGATGACTATGATGAGGATGATGAGTAGGAAGCACACTATGCTTATCCCTTGCTTGCTTGCTTGTTTCAATCTTGCTAGTATTTTGTTATGTATCAAGTTATGAGTTAAGCTTTGACGTGTGTATTATAGTGGAGATTTTAAGTCCTAACACGGCAAACAAAATTTATAAACCTAGGTGACCTAGGATCGTACCCAAGAGATGAGTAAGAATTGATTGACTAGTTTATACTACTTAAGAGATGCCTAAAATAAAAGGTTTGGGGGAATTGGTAAGATATGGTGATATTTTTCAAAGATTAATATGCAAACTAAACGGATTAAGGATCTATGGACCCTAGGCTTTAGCACATAAGGTGATGACAATCAATCATGCAACATTTAATGAATGAAATTTGATTAGACTAGTTTATTTATGAACATTAATCCTAAGTTCAACTTTCATTGCATATTAGGACTAAGAGGTTCATCTAAATGGAGGCCTCAATCTTTCAATATGTTGGCTCTCCCTTAGGTAATGGACTCTTCCTCAATCTTTCAATATGTTGGAAGAGTTACCATAACCTAGATCAAGTAAACTAGTCATCTACTCAATCCTACACTTTCATGTCAAGATCAAAGTAGATTATTCATGCAAGGCTAGCTAATCAACTCTATATCAACTTTC
Organism: Sedum album; assembly: GCA_006409495.1. Lineage (NCBI taxonomy): Eukaryota > Viridiplantae > Streptophyta > Magnoliopsida > Saxifragales > Crassulaceae > Sedum > Sedum album. The sequence continues at coordinate 60,668 of QZGG01001306.1, read as the reverse complement.
ATTGTATATATCATTGATTAGGTTCAATTAATTACACTTAAGCATTTTAACAAACACTTAATGTGCAACATTTAATAGATGTAGCCAATGCACAAAATTCATATCAAAATTCATTGCATAACAAATTAATCATCATCCAAATACATGCATCCAACCTAGGGATCCATAGGATCCCTAGCCAATCACTACTCACTACTCATGCTAGAAAAGAAAGCAACAATAGAAATGTACGAAAACATGAAATTAAATTGCAAACTAGAGTAGATTGGAAGGTGTTGATGCTTGATCTTCACTCCTAAGTCTTCAATTGAACACAAAAGCTCTTGATCTTCAAAAATCAGATTTCTAGGGTTTGGAGTCGAATCTCGAAGTCAAGGCCCCGAGTTTGAAATGTCTAAAAAGTTTATATACTCGGTGGTCCTCTCGACGGCCGAGCAGAATAATTGGGGGAAAATCTGCTCGGCCGACTTGATTTTTTCTGGCCCGAGCAGATTTGAATGGGGTGCAGTTTTGGTCCTCGGCAGACTAACTTCTGCTCGGCAGAGCTGCTCTTGGTCAGCTCGAGCAAATTTCTACCCGGCCCGAGTAAAAATCACTGAGCATTATTGTATCAACTCTTGATAACTCCTGGGCCGAGCAGCTTTGTCCTCGACCGAGCAGAACTCCTTTGATCTCTTCAAGTATGATCCCCTGCTCTGGTCGGCCGAGCAAAACTTCCATGGCCGAGCAGATCAGGTTGTACATCATCCGAGGAGGGCTTGCATGCTTGGTCGGCCGAGCAGATTCTGCATGGGAATTTCTGCTCGGCCAGGAGATCTCTGGCCATCTTGGGTCAATTTCCTCGGCTGAGTTGATCTGCTCGCCTCTCTCTAGGACTTGCTCGGTTGGACTGATGTTTGCTCGGGAGAGTAGGTTTTGCTCTTGGGCACTTGACTTGAATTTTCATCCACTTTGCTCTATTTTGTGCTTTGTACTCTCTTTGATAAACTTTGAATAAAATCTGCATAAAACACAAAAGAGTATCAAATTCTTCACAAAATAATCGAAAACTAGCAAGAATCAAGCATAAGAAGTGTACAAATACTTGCGAATTTGCACACTTATCAAACACCCCACACTTAATTCTTGTTCGTCCCGAACAAGTTAGCATGAATAGAGCAAATGATGCAATATAGGACTCATAAAGATTTCAAAGATCAATCAATGTATATGAGAGTGAAAATCAAGCATCAAGTGAAAGTTATATACCTAAGAAATGAAATGCAAGCTATGAACTACTCCTAACTCACTTTCGTAGGAATCACGGATGCATTTAGCATATGCATCAAGCCTTTAAACCTCTAGGCTGCCCTAGGGGACGAGTTGTAGTCTCGTGAGAGTTTTCCAAGAGGGAGTACTCACAAATCCCGTTCACAATCATCCATTATACAATACACACCAATCAAGAAGCACTAAGCAAGATTTTAAGCATTTTAACTCATAGCAAGCATGGAAATTAATTCATTCATATCACACAAATATTCGGGAATCATGTCATTCATCACAAGTAACATTTAACAATCTTTCCATCATAGCTAGGATTTATCAAAGCCATTGTCAATGCTTCTTATCATCACACAACTCATAAAGAGAAATTAGCACTCATGGAAGATTTGTCTAGCCAATCACTTATGCTTGCAAATGACAAGTACAATAGGCTCATGACATTAAACTCATTCTCAAGTATATGACTACACGTCATGACCCATAAGAGAAGAGGAGTTTAGACATAGAAAGATTAATAGCTAGACATAGAATTCTCACTTGCGTTGCCATGAAGTACAAGAGTCATCCAAATAGACAAATCAACCAAGCAAATGCACAATCTCACTTGCAAATACACTCACAATATGCATAAGGGCACAAAGTCAAGAATCAATGCGAGTTACCATTCAAGCTTCTCTTTTATTCTCTTTTTTTGCTTATTCAAGTACTTTCGGGGGGAAATTACCTTTCTAACCCCCGGCACTTGAATAACGATTTTTTTTCTTTTTTTTTCTTTTGAGTAAGCTTTTGGTGTCAACCCCACACTTAAAACTTGGCAATATGTCTAATAGCAATAATCAAGCATATAAGCAAGCAAAGTCAATACATAAGCTATGAAATTAAACTAAAGTCACCTAAGAGCAAGCAAGAAACTCTATGATACTTCATGTTTTTTTTGTATATGCTACCTTATCCTCCTTATTCATTATGCAAAGAAAGAGCATGTTAATATCAAATGATTCAAGCTAGTATAGATGTCAATTCATGAGAATGATGCAATAGTTAAGAACTTCAATCATCTTAAATCATTATGATCAACGAGAAAACTTCACAAACCACAATCACAAGTCAATTCACAAGTGTATTCTTAAACTTAGCAAACATATTTTCAAGTTTTCTTCAAAAATTTAGGATGAAAGTGATATGTCAAGCAAGTGTCAATGCTCAAAGTGATCAACGATTGAATGATTGATGAAATGAAACATTAAAAGTATGAATTCATGCATACTACCCACCCCACACTTAAAAATTTGCTTAGTCCCTAAGCAATCAAGTAAAGCATAAGAGAAGGGTCAAGAAACTTCTCTCGTGTGAAGGAAGACTAGTATGCATCCATGCTTGCTTCATGTGCTTTTCTTTTCATTTTCATGCATGCTTGGTTGTGGCACAACACTAAAACTCACAAAGATATCAAGAGAGTGAAATAAAGGTGAGTTTATGAGACATCATAAAACCAAGCCAAACCAAACACATGGGATGAGATAAGAAGTTATTCAATCTTATAAACATCAAGATAACAATAAACATAAAGTTTGAATAACATCAAAGGAAACACACAAAAGAGTAGCAAGTTCAACTCATAAGATAATACATCACAAAATACTAGCAAGAGTTAAACAAGCAAGCAAGCAAATAAGCATGGTGTGCATCTCCTCGGGAAGAGTGTGTAGTAACTGGTCGGCCGAGCAGATTTTCTTCTTGGATGTTGCTCGGCCGAGCAACATTAAATCTTTTATTTGATCCTCTTTTCTGCCGAGCAAAACGACGTCGCCCAAGGTTGAGAAAGTTGCTCGACAGAGAAATTGCTGGGCCCGAAAAATTCACTGATTGTTTATCAATTGTATTTTGAACAATTGCTCGGCCGACTGGTTTACCCGGGAGAGCAGATTTGGACTTGATTATTTTTCATGCTCATGAAATCTGCTCGGCCGACTGAAACATTCTGCTCGGCCAGAACAAATTTACCTTCTTTCTTGGCTTGAAATTATTGGTTTGCTCGGCTAAGGGTAACTTACTCGGCCTAGGAGGATTTCAGAAATAGGGAACTTATGCCTTAAAGTGAAATTTCATGAAAACTTAAGTCCTAGGCACATCTAAAAATTCTATCTCCTAGGCAAGAAATCACCCCACACTTAGCTCAAATCATATTCACAAAAAGTCATGCAAGCTAAGTGATATTCCAATCAAGCAAACAATCAAGATCTATAGCAACATAGAGCAAGCACAATCACTCAATCAAACATCAATCAAACAATCAATCATTCAAGCAAATTAAGATAGGGCACGACACTTACTAGCCTAGTTTAACGTCTTGGCTAAGACGTAGCCGAGGCCTTTATTCCAAAGAAACACACTTAGTGAGTCCTTTGCTAGGATCCCTCACTAAGCGGTGCAAATATATACTCAAGGACTCCTCACATCTTTGTAAGGAGTGAGTGATGGGTCGCCGCGCTTTGGAAATTGCATTTGTCGCGCCGACTTCCCATTAGCTTCTCTTTTGTTGGAGGCTTTTTTTTGACTCTTCACAGATTATATTTGCCTCCAACAAAGCCATCCTTCACCTTAGACATTTGTTTTGATCTCTTAGCTCTTCTCCTAGCTCTTGGATTCTCATGCCTTCTTCCATTTCTTCGCGTTTTCCTTCTTTTCTTTGAGGGGATATTACCTTAAGTATAGGTAAGATAACTTCATTACTTCTTCCTCTTCAAAGAACCATTAGGCATAACGAAGTCCATAGCTATATCAACTTTGCACATTTCAAGCTTAGGAAGAGGTAGCTTCTCTCTTCACGGAATTTGCTCATTAGACCTTTTTTCTTTGTAGGAACCTCTTCCTCCTCTTCTATTAGTGGTTAATTTCTTGTAACTTGTTGAGGCTCCTTTACAACCTTTGAAGGTTGTTCTTGTTGAGGATCACTAAGGCCTTGGACAAAGTAATCAACAAATTGGGTAATTCCACTTGTTCTTTGTCTTCTAGATTTGAAGGAAACTCCTCTTGAAAATTTGATGGACAAGCTTGTTGTGCTAGTTGTCTTTCAAGCTCCAAGGTGTACTCATATTCGTCATTGAATCTTTTTCCATCTTTTCAAGCATCTTTTGGTTGAGCTTGTGGCCATTTGTTCCATTTGTCCATTAATGCAAGAAGAGCGGTTTCTTCTTGGCTTTGACTTGTTGAGCTTGTGGTGGCACTTCTTCAATGTAATCATAAGGTGAATAGGGTGGATGGTAATCCTCATACTCTTCATGGGATTTGTGTTCCTATAGGTATAGAATTCGATTGAGGAACATATTCATCTTCTTCATATCCCATGTAGTCCATATCTTCATGATAGTCTCTAATCATTCCTTTGATCATATGGACAAGAGTATTCGTCATGGCCAAAGTTATGGCAAATTTCACATTCCCTATGTGAATTCCACATTTTATAATGGGAATGGTGTAAGCTCTCAAGCAAATGAACGCGGTTGAGGGAGATAGGTGATGGTTGATGCAAGAACTTGCTTTTGTGCTCCTCTTGCTTTAAGTCTTGTTGACATCCAATTCACCTATCAAGCAATCAAGAGAAAGCAAGGTAGATAAAGAATATCACAAAACAAGCAAGATATCACACTCCAACAAGCTATTACAAAAACTAAAAAGAAAATAGAGTGAATTAGACAAACAAAAGTAATACAAACTAGCTAACAATCCTAAGAACTCATCCCCGGCAACGGCGCCATTTTGACGTGTAGTATTTAGTGGAAGTTTTAATGTCCTAACACGGCAAACAAAATTTATATATCTAGGAGACCTAGAGTCGAATCCCTAGAGATGAGTTAGAATTGATTAACTAGTTAATACTACTTAAGATTTGCCTAAAATAAAAGGTTTGGGGGAATTTGTGAAAGGTTATGATATTTTGAAGGATTAAAATGCAAACTAAAGGTGATCAAGGATCTATGGACCCTAGGCTATAGCATATAAGGTGATGACAATCAATCATGCAACAATTAATGAATAGAAAATGATTAGACTAGTTTTTATGAACATTAATCCTAAGGTCAACTTTCATTGCATGTTAGGACTAAGAGGTTCATTTAAATGGAGGCCTCAATCTTTCAATATTTGGCTCTCCCTTAGGTAATGGACTCTTCCTCAATCTTTCAATATTTTGGAAGAGTTACCATAACCTAGATCAAGTAAACTAGTCATCCACATCAATCCTACACTTTCATGTCAAGATCAAAGTAGATTATTCATGCAAGGCTAACTAATCAACTCTATATCAACTTTCATTGCATATATCATTGATTAGGTTCAATTAATTACACTTAAGCATTTTAACAAACACTTAATGTGCAACATTTAATAGATGTAGCCAATACACAAAATTCATATCAAAATTCATTGCATAACAAATTAATCATCATCCAAATACATGCATCCAACCTAGGGATCCATAGGATCCCTAACCAATCACTACTCACTACTCATGCTAAAAGAAACAACAATAGAAATGTATGAAAACATGAAATTAAATTGCAAACTAGAGTAGAAATGTAGAGGTTGATGCTTGATCTTCACTCCTAAGTCTTCAATTGAACACAAAAGCTCTTGATCTTCAAAAATCGGATTTCTAGGGTTTGTAGTCGAATCTCGAAGTCAAGGCCCCGAGTTTGAAATGTCCAAAAAGTTTATATACTCGGTGGTCCTCTCCCTAGCAAGTTTGACCTCGGCCGAGCAGAATAATTGGGGGAAAATCTGCTCGGCCGACTTGATTTCTTCTGGCCCGAGCAGATTTGAATGGGGCAGTTTTGGTCCTCGGCAGACTAACTTCTGCTCGGCAGAGCTGCTCTTGGTCAGCTCGAGCAGATTTCTACTCGGCCCGAGTAAAAATCACTGAGCATTATTGTATCAACTCTTGATAACTCCTGGGCCGAGCAGCTTTATCCTCGACCGAGCAGAACTCGTTTGATCTCTTCAGGTATGATCCCCTGCTCTGGTCGGCCGAGCAGAACTTCCATGGCCGAGCAGATCAGGTTGTACATCATCCGAGGAGGGCTTGCATGCTTGGTCGGCCGAGCAGAATCTGCATGGGAATTTCTACTCGGCCAAGGAGATCTCTGGCCATCTCGCGTCTCTCTATGACTTGCTCGGTTGGACTGATGTTTGCTCGGGAGAGTAGGTTTTGCTCTTGGGCACTTGACTTGAATTTTCATCCACTTTGCTCTATTTTGTGCTTTTTACTCTCTTTGATAAACTTTGAATAAAATCTGCATAAAACACAAAAGAGTATCAAATTCTTCACAAAATAATCGAAAACTAGCAAGAATCAAGCATAAGAAGTGTACAAATACTTGCGAATTTGCACACTTATCAGACCGCGTAAGGCACCAAGCCATGATGGATCCTCTGCAATGTTTTTCAAACAATCATGGTCTATTGTTAAATCCAATTTTCTTAGAGAGGCGTTAAATTTTTGAATCATGGAATTTGGACAACTCTATTAACTTAACCACTATTGTTTTAATTCCATAGGTTTAGGGGGCTTCAAGGATCCAAGACTTTATATACCCATCAATTTGTGTACAATTATGGCTAGAACGATTTCAAAGGTGATGTCTGCTAGGTTGCAAAAGGTTCTTGATAAGGTAATATCTCCTTTTCAAAGTGCTTGTATTGAAGGAAGGAGTATTACCGATGATATTATGATCTCACATGAGGTTAGTCATTTTATGAGAGTTTCCTCTGCACAAAAGAAATTTTGGCACCCCTTAAGTTGGACATGTCTAAGGCATATGACGGGGTTGATTGGTGCTTTTAAAAACAAATGGTGTTGGCCTTGGGGTTTGCTGATCAATGGGTTATACGAATTATGGCTTTTGTCTCTAGTGTTTCATATCAAGTAAGGTTTAATGATGCTACTGGTGAGGTTATTGTGCCTAAATAGGGATTGAGACAGGGTGATCCGATTGCCTAGGTTATCAAGTGGTTATCAACATCTTTGTCTATGTTACAGCCTGTTGGTTGTTTTGAAGGAATCAAATTTCCTAGAAATGCACTAGTATTGTCACACTTAACGTTTGCTGATGAGTGTATTCTCTACTTTAAATTATTTGATAGGATTAATGCTTCGCTGGTAGAAACGTTGGACAATATGAAGCTATTTGTGAACAAAAATTAATTTAGAAAATCAGAAAATGTTTTTCGCAAAAAACTCCTTATGATGTTTGTAAGGCAGTGGGTGTAGCTGTAGCTATTAAACATTCCAGAAACTTATGTTTACCTGTCTTGGTGGCTAATGTAAAGTCTCGTTCTTTTAGTGCAGTAGTGTAGTGGATCAAGGAAAAGTTTCTAGTTGGCGCTCGACTATCGTCTCTATTGGTGGTGAGGAAATTTTAATTAGTCGGTATTGAGTGCCATTCTAGTTTATTCAATGTAATTTTTCCTTCTTCCAAAGAGAGTTCTTGGGAAAATACAGAGTTAAATTAATGAGTTATGATGAAAACATGAAGTGAGGAAAAAATCTTTCTATCAGTTGAGATCGTCATTGCTCTTTGAGAATAAAATTGATGGGGGTATGAGCTTTAAGAACTTATTCCATTTTAAAAGAGCTACGTTTGTTAAGCAGGTACGTATATTAGTTACAGAACCTAAATCTGTTGTTGCTAGATTGCTCAAAAGTAAATATTATTTTCCTCGTGGATCTTATGTGACCTCTAGCATTGGATATCGACCATCTATTATTTGGAGATGTCTGTTTGCACTGAAAGATATTTTTCTTGCTAGTATTAGTAGTAGCCAGAGGCATGGGCAAGCGATTTGGATGGTTAATAACTAGTCCACCTTTTGTGTAAGGTCTGCTTACTCCTGACGATGAGTTTTAGGGTGAGTGTATAAATAGTTATCCTAGCCACACACTTGTCAAAAACATTTATAATTCCTAGGGTAACCTAGGGTCGAGTCCTAAGAGAAAAACCTGAACTAGTTACGAGCTACCTAGCTTCACTTATGCAAGTATACGAAGTAAAGGGGATTTTGTCCTCTACTGATGAGGTATCTCCAGTAAGTACTGAAGACAAGAATATGTTTATGTTTTTGGTATGAATAAAATAAATATGCAAGAGCAATCATACGTCACTTCTATCGGAATATCACGCAAACATTTGTACATGCATAAAGTTGTGATTGGCAATTTTAGGCTAGAGTTATCGTACATTTTAGATTCAACTCTCGTTCCTTCTCTAGAATGGGGACGATACCTAAAGGACCCGGTTCTTAAACTTTTGCTTTATTGAACCGTGTAGAACTTGAATCCCATAATCTCAACCTCTTGGTCTGTTGATCAGTAAATCAAGCCCGCTTATCAAATAGCCTAAATCGAATGCGTTTGTCGCTCTCGTGCATAATACAATTAAGATTAACATGCTGAATATCTTCTAAATATCCTAGAGTTCGACCGTCACCAAATCCTAGGAATTTCACTAACACATATACACATGGGCATTTCGTCAAACATTTAGCATGCATATAATTAGAACAAAAAAAGAAGTGAAATATCAACCAAAACTTGCATTATACAATCATAAACGCTTTACTATATCAATCTTAGAATATACATAAACATTGCTGCAACATGTAAAAGTTAAAGATACGATACAATAAAAGTTAATTGCGATAATGTAAAGATAGATAGAGTAGAAGGTTTGTTAAGTCTTCTTTCGTGGTGTCCGCTCCGACATCCCAGGGGTTCGTGGTCACATGTGACGATCTCTTGCTAGGGTTTCACCCCTTTGTTAAGTCTCGTTCTTTTAGTTCAGTTTAGTTTCTGACCTGAATCTCCATTTTATTCTCTGGACTTAGAAGTTAGTATAAAAAAAGAAGTTGTAGGGAAATGAAATAGCTTTCCAACAGGCTATCACTCGCCCAATCGTATATATGTGCTATTTTTGGCAATATTCTCATGATCAATTGGTCAAGCTGACTCTTCAAGCTACTACTTGATCGGCATCGCTTGTTTTTGTGCGCTTTCAATCAAAATTTATCGGAATCATTCCAAATCATTTGATATGCATATGAACCTGAAATAGATGAGCGAAGCATCAAATGACCTCAAAATATAGCGGAACAAATAATAAGATAAAGTATAACACAGACAAATACATAATATATTTGTTTGTACATCAACTCCTTATCATGTACATTAGCTGATACTGAAAGGAGGGCAGAGAGTGGGGAACCATCAAACTTATCAGGATTGGCCGCTGTGTTAGAGACTCGTAAAAAACAGTGCTAGGTTTTTATTGTAAGTTCGTGAAAAATTACTCAAGTGTGGATGAAGCGGAGATTCAGAGCATCATTGTAGCTCTTAAGATTGGTAGTACTTATAAGTCTTCACGCAAAATCATTGAAACTGACTGTGTGTCAACGCTTAACTGATCAGAGGCTACTAAGATCCCCAAATAGGGATGCAACATCGTCTAGAGCAATATTCGACTCTTTTGGCTAATGATACAGCAATTCAACTTTGTCTAATTAGAAGGAAGGCTAATACCTTCGCAGATTGTTGTGAATGGAAGGAGACGATGCTTGCCCTATTTTTAGTTGCAATCTTATTCAAGAAGCCCTCCTTAATGTCATCTTGTATCAAAAACATCTATTACATTTTGACAACACAATGATTAATATAAGTTAATATGAAACAGTAATATGCAGAATGTGTACAAAAATAAAGAAAATATCTTCTGAACCAGAATATATCAAAGTAAAAAATGTTATAAGTTACTAACCTTGTGAAGGTCATGTGCTGGTCTGATGCAGGCACTAAAAAACGATACAGAAAAAGATGAGATTTATCTCAGAAAAAGACAAATATACATGGATAAAATGATTTTAGATGAAGAGTAAACATGGTATTATTTTGAGATTGAACAAATCAAAAGTTTAATAACCTTTTTGACCCTTGATGTCTTCTTCAAGTAATCAAGATGGAACCAATCGTTGCATGGAAAGAAACTAACCATTACCCGTATCCAAATAGTGTAGTGAACAAATCAAAAGTTTAATAACCTTTTTTTGCAATGGTGGAAGGAAGGATGAGGGAAAGGTATATCGACTGCATGGTGACTTGACATGCATGTCATCGAGGCATGATATACAAAACAATAGCAATAAAGTGATTAATAGCGGAGATGCATAACGATTGATGTAGATAGAAACAAAAGGGTATAATTGGAAAAATAATGTGGCTTCAGTGTAATCGTCGATAAGGATGCTTGCTTTTTCAATACAGTAGAGATAAGTATTGTAGGGAACATGAGCAATTTTGAAATTTTTACAACCCACATCAACATATATAATTATAACAAAATTGTCTAGATTAAATTGTTTAGAAAAGTTAAGTTCATCTGTCTTTTTCTTTATATTGCTTAATTTTTTAACAAGTCTTCATTCATATCGATAAGGGTTCATCTTGAAACTGCTCATCTCCTTCACATTGTTCTTCAAATGAATTCTCTTCTTCATATGCTTGTCTGTCTTCATTTGTTCCACTATCACTATAAGATATTCACGTTGCATTTGATAAATTAAAAGATGGATAAAACTCTATCATGGCACGTCCATGTAGTATAATCTTACAACATACCATATATGAACATCGCACATTTACAACCCCCCACGCGTCCTGCGATATATGCCAGCCAAGATCTCTTATCCAACGATCCACAAACCGTCGTTTTAAAATTTTGTCTTTTAGCAATATACACAAAATGCATATTTAAAATACAAACAGTTCAAACTCAAATACTCAATGTGCAAAAGGATCTCAAAGCAACAATTTTTGAACTGAAAGCGGCAATCAAATACATTCAATATGCATGAAGAATCATTTTACAAACAACTAGTTATACAACTTGTTTATTCATAATTCTTGATTTAATACCTTTTTATGATATTATAGGCTATATTCATCTCCAAAGTCGTCAAAGATGTGAAAAGAAACGAACATGAGAGAAGACGGGGAGAAATGGGAGATCTCTAGGAGCTTGTTAAGAGGTTTCAAATTCAATCTAAAATTAGCGGTTCTGCAACTTACATCTATCAATATCAGTCATATAACGTATAAATGGTTAGTGAAAAAATTCAACTATGACTGAAATCATACATGAGGTATTAATGTGTTAATGATGCAATAGAGCGCAAGTGGAAATTTAAAAATATACTAAGGTGACAAATATGGATTGATTATTTGTCTCATTAGAGGCTCATGGTGACTAACGTAGGCTTCTCGCTTACCTTTAGTCGCAAAAGGTAAGCTTAACGACTGACGATATACTTTTGTCATGTATGTCTCTTATGCGACTATTTCTTATGTGACTTCATCAATATAAGTCCCTTAAATGTATAGTCGTCCAGACTTTCATTGAACCATTTTCACATCATTCAATATGTGTAACAAACTTGTAACAGGTGAATAAAAGATCAAACAACTTCATAATATAAAATATATGTCATTTTACCCATTATCGCGACTATGTGGTGTAAGTAAAATTATGTGGCTTAAACACAATGCAACGGACTATAGTCGCATAAGTGGATGTTGTTAAGTTGGGTTGCATCTATATTTTCAACATGACAAATTTTTGTATATGACATAAATGTGACCTTTAGAGACGCTCATTTATGTTGCAAGAAAAACTTTGCATATGTTTTATTTTATGCAATTAACATTTTGTTACTGTTATGTGTCACCAAATTCTTGCAACTTCATCCTAAAAAATTTACCCACACTAATATACTGTTGAGATAAAGTGAATCAAGCGCAACATTAATTTTAAGTTGCAAATCTGTTGTTTTTAAATTAGAATAATTTAGTACATGATATGCTGTCCAAAAGTTCCCGACATCTCAAATTACATCACAACAAAGTTTTAAAATTCATAAAATTCAAAATTGGAGAGGACTAAATAGCTTGATTAGGAGCACAACTTGCGCTTTCACATGAACAATGGACCATAGCGAAAGCATCGTCTTCAAATACTCCTCTTCCACAAAGGATCACCATCCTACTCGCTCTTTAAGTAATTTGGCTCTCCTTTGTCTTCTCCATCTCATCTTGAAGTGCGCGATAGACTTAAAAAACAAGTTTAATTACTAGTGAAATTCTATCGCTTTAGATAGATTTAATCCCAACATGTTGATTAGCCAGTCGGGGGTTACTTTCTGTCTGTGACAGCTTATCCTTAAACAGTTAACAATAACAATGTAGTCACACAAGCAATTTGTTGACGCACTTCAAGACAACTGGTTCGTATTCTAGGGAATCCTCTCCCGGCCCAACGAGTATAAGTGTCACTGTATGAATTTAGTACAATGTTACAAGAGCCCACTCATAACTACCTATATATACAACAACTCTAGGAAACAAAACCTAACAACCTCTAGGTAGAGAAAACTTCTCTTACTTGTTCTATAATAGCTCCTTCCTGAGAGTCAGTCACATCTCGTTTGCTACATTCGTCCTCTGTAATAGGGTACTAATAGGTATTCCAGTTGTCTTTCTCTTCCTATCTGTAGAACTATTTTTTCCAAAACATGTCATACATTTGGAACAACAATCCCCCCTTGACATTTTTTGGCAAAACTAGCTCATATGTCATTGTTCAAGTCACAAATGATTGCTTCAGCCATTTACTCCCCATTTGGGCATAAAAATTGACAAGAGGTTATTCTTCTTTGAATCCCCCTGAGTTACAGATGTCAGACAGTTTTGTAGCTTCATCAAATCTTCTTTTTACAGGATAGTCCAAGTGATTTTACCTTCTAATATATGATTTGCTACACGTTGCTAGAGTAATCTTTAGTTTTGGAGTGTAGGAAGACCCACTAGTGATCTAGGACTATTAGATACAAACTTCAAATTTTCCATAATTTTTTTTACTTTGAACTCCCCATGTAGCAATACTTTTCTCTTTGAATATGGAGTCTGCCTCAGCTTGAGTAATCGTAAGCTTCTTAGCATCGTTTTCTGTCTTACCAGCTGTAGTATATTGTGTGCTACAAGTCTTTGTCCCAGTCATTATGCTAGTCTTAGTTGTAAGTTGATCTGTAGCAACACACGCTTCTTTCATCTGTTTGACTCTCCAAACTTGCTTGGTCTATAGAGTAGGATTTTTAATTCCATCTGTGACAACACAACAATTGTATCCTCTTCCCCTGAATCGTTGATTTAATTAAGACATATCGACGTTTAGTCATAGGTGGTGTCTCAACCTTCCTTCTGTAGACTTTAAAAAGATCTGGACAATTTCCTCTTATATGTCCCTTCATGTCACAGTGATAACAGACAAACAAGTCTATGACTCAGCGATATTGAGGCTTCTTTTTGTCTGTATTAGGGGGTTTCGTGGTGACTGTAGTCGTAGCTTGGACAAACTTTGTTACACCAGAAGTTTATTGATAGTCATAGCCTATTCCAGATTTTTGTGATCCAGCTCGCTGAGCATGTAGAATGTTGCCCAAGTTCTTTGTTCCTTTGTTCAAGTGGAATCATCCAAGGCTTTGATGTAGGCATGCATCCTTACCTACAAATATCCATAGTTTCTTCCTTCTAATAAAGGGGGTCGGTGACTACCTTCATAAAAACTCATCTTCAGCGCTGATCTAACTCTGTGTGTCGATTTTTTGCTCTGGTATCAATTGAAATTCTATCGCTTTAGATAGATTTGGTCCAACACATTGATTAGCCTGCCACAGGTTACTTACTATCTGTGACAACTTATCCTTAAACAGTTAACAATAACAATGTAGTCACACAAGCAATTTGTTAACCCACTTAAGGACAACTGGTCCGTAGTGTGGGGAACCCTCTCCTGGGTCCAACGAGTATAAGTTTCACTATATGAGTTTAGTACAACGTTACTGGAGCCACTCTTGACGACCTATACAACAACTCTAGGAAACAAGACCTACCACCAGGCTGGTAGAGAAACCTTAACCTACTCGTTTGATGTCAGCTTCTACCTGAGTGTCGGTCACAACTCGTTCGCTATAGTCCTCCTCTGCAGCAGGATACCAATAGGTATGCATGTTGTCTTTCTCTGCCTAGCTATAGCAGGGTTTCAGTTGCAATGATATGCCGGTAAAATCGCCCTATAACAGGCACAGCTGCACAATCTTCTTTTGACTCCAAGTCTCTAAGATGACTGTATATGCTTTAGGTTTGTGCTTGGGTTGTTGTCTTCAGGATGTCTGGCTGTACTTATAGGTTAAGAAAATCAGAACTCCTTGGGACATTGCCCCCCTTAATTTCCACATTGTCTCCTTCATTTTTTCATATTTCTCTCTCAAATTTGATAATCCCTTGCAAATCACTTAGGCTCCAAACACCTTTTTTACAAATATTTCAAATTCATTATTAAACATATTTTTATGTTAGGATACACATTAATAAATTTATGAAACAAACACAATATCATCAAGTAGCACATTTCTTAATTTATGAAATACAATTAAATAAAATGCATTTTTTAGATTTAGGAAGCATATAGGTTTCGTTCATGAATCACAAATTTGTTTTTGTCACCTTCAAAGGTTTATAATTCTTCATGTATAACTTGCAATACATGCATCTTATATAAGCTACAATCGTAGATCTTATATAACTTATAATTTGTACATATGTTTATAGATTCATGTGTAAGTTACAATACGTATATCTTATACGTTTAGAGTTTGGGATTTTGGAGTTTAGCGTTCTGGGTTCATCCTTATGCCACAACAGATTTAGGTTCAATTGCGACCCATATATGTGCACGATCCGTGTGACCCCCACATCTCACGGTTGCAGATGTGCACTTTATTTTTTTGTCACATTTTTTGTCGTTTAGCTAAATGCACAAATGCAAATGGAATGTGCATATAGTGCAAAATAAAAGTGCAAATAGAAGGATCCTAATATGCACACATGCAAAGGGTCGCAAGGAAACCGGACTCTGCCACAACATACGTTAAAACAAAAATGTGTTTCGTTGGGTCGCTCAATCACCATAATCTATGAAATTGTATGTATCTAATCGTATGATTTACCTTTTGACAATTCAACGCATCAACCGACTATGCCATGTGATTCCGTTTTTCCCATTTTATATGTTTCTTCAATAACGGTTAAAAGACAAATCACAACTGTGATGTTTAGGAGTGTAGCATTAAATATAATATGCAACAATTCAGAAATCGTTCACGTAAGACGTTTCTTTTTTTGCTGCAGTACGTGGAATCTTTATGCAACGAAATATTTTTGTTGCATTGTCCTTTTGCAACATTATTTTTAACAATCAATATTGTTGAAAAATAAATCTCACAACACTCTTGGTTTCTCACAAAGAAAACAAAACCACTACAAGAAAATAAGGATCTCACAAAAACAAACTTTCAAAGAGGAAGAAAAACTCTCAAGATATTTTTTTCTCTCAAAGAATGATCTGTATTTTTGCTTGATATGAATTATGACGAGCACGTCGTTGAGTGCTGCAAATTTATCCCTCTACTCCTTAGTATAGTCTAGGTAAGTCAGGGGTCGAATCCACAGGGAACGGTGAGAAGTCGTCTTTTATCTACAACTAAAGATTGGGGTTGTGTGAGTAAAACAAGTAAAAGAAAGAAAACAGGAGTGCAAGTATTATTGGCGCACAGAATAAATACGAGTGTAGACAATAAACTAGAAATGAGCTCAGCTTAGACTTATCATTATGAACTTCTATGTTTATCACGGGTTTTCTAAAGAACTATGACTGATTGTTTACGTAAGCTAAGGTCCGGTAAAGGCTTAATAACTTACACATATATTCCGGTAAAGGTCAATATGATATTAGTACCCAATCTAGTCTAAATATCCACGAATCCGGTAAAGGTAGTGATTAACTATTCTAGTGCTACTCCTATCATTCACTGTAACGTACCTCTGATAGTTTAACGTTAGATAATAGAGTCTATAATTAGGTCTGCGGGTAAAGGCTTCGCCTAACTATCTAAGCTAGTTATCATGCAAGTATGCTCGGAGTAATAATACTAAACAGGTCATGCATTAAGAATAAAACCTCAAAACATATTATTCATAGGTCAAAGTCTAAACTGAATTCAGGAAGTTAGCTAGACATGCTGAAACTATTCATCTCTAGATTTATATGTAAAGAACAAATATTGAATCTAATAGCCTGATGCGCGCGTCTTCAGTTGCGCGTCTCAGTCTTGCGTCGGCAGTTCTGCGATCTCTTCTTCATATTCCGCTCTAATCGCCTCTCTACTCCTCTCTGTGATTTCCTTCATGCTTGGTATTTATACTCTTGCCTTCTAGGGTTTCCGAAATATTCTTTGCGCGTGATGACGTCATCGCTCCGGATTTGTCGCTGATTGCTGACGTCATCATTTTGCTTTCGCTCTACGCGACTCATACTCGCGCGCTACACCTTCTCGCACGCTCGTTGGTCTTTGGCTCTCGTCAACTTTGTTGTCTTTTATTCCGAGATTCGGCCTTCTTGTTGCACTTTTGTTCTAACTCTTCTGATAAACCTGAGATACAAAACTACACCAAAAGCGTAATCTTATACTGAATATGTTAGAATCTAAGCAGTGTAAAGGACCTAAAACAGCATACAAAAGTGCTCTATCAAATTACATGCGGTGGTCACCTATTTATACTAAAACTATAAGCTAAAATACATTCAAATAAATTCTCCAGGTGGTAAAAACAATATTTATAATTTTCTAAAAACAAAGCAAATTAATTCACCTTGATTTCAAAAATATTCCAAGAATGGACAAGTCCCCTTTCTTTGGTCTTCTTCTTCAATTTTTGATCTTCAAAAATCTAGGAGTCTTCATGTGTAATAATGATGGTCCTCTCCTTGAGTTTCTATTCTTAGTTTTCTCCAAATTCATCATGTGTTTATTATTTTATTTGACTCCAAAATTTGAATTTTTTCATGTGTTATTTGTGATTTTGGCACTTAATTATTCTTGACTCCATTGCATTGATCAAGTTTATTTTTCAACACTCCCCCTTAAACTTGATCTCTTTAATCCAAGTATACTTCTCAGTCTTGCAAAATTTTCACTTGTTAATGGTTTGGTGAAAATATCAGCAACTTGATCTTGTGACTTCGCATAATCAACTTGTACATCCTTTCTTGCAACACACTCTCGTATATGGTGATAGCGAACGTTGATATGTTTGCTTCGATCGTGGAACACTAGATTCTTTGCTAAGGCAATTGCTAACTTGTTGTCTACACATATATTTGTCGGTTCATCTTTTATCACTCCTATCTCCTTCAAAAGATTTCTTAGCCGAATTGCATGACAAACACATGAATTTGCTGCCACATATTCTGCTTCACAAGTATATAATGTGACGATTGGTTGTTTCTTTGACACCCAAGTGAAAGCAGTATTGACGTGCATGGTATTTAGGTGATAAATATTCCAACACGCAACTCAAAAGAATTTATAGAACTAGGGGTGACCTAGTGTCGAACCCAAGGGAACAGTGGAGTTAAGTTATACTTTTAAAATCAATTACTAGCTTTCAAAATAGTTCTTAAGTATTTCATTTATTTTAAAGAAAATGTTATTTATTCTAAAGGCAATATTTAAAAGAAAAGGTTTTGTTATCAAATGTAAAAACTAGGGTTAATTACAGATGACCACCTGTATAATAGGCCATATTCCACGCCACCACCCTTATATTGTAATATTACATTCGACCACCTTTATAATTACTAACGTTTCCAAAGAACCACCTCAGTTAATGGCAGTTAACGGAGAGGTGGTTAAATGGAAACCAAATTGATTATAAAGGTGGTGAAGTGGACACATATTTATTATAGAGGTGGTGTATTGTAATAAAAATACTATATATTTAACGAAAAACTTGACGGAACAGTGATAGGTGGTTGTTTGGGAACGTCAAATGTTATACGGGTGGTCGAATGTAATATTACAATATAAGGGTGGTGGAGTGGAAAATGGCCTATTATGAGGGTGGTTTTTCGTAATTAACCCTAAAAACTATGACAAGGATGAGAATCCTCCGCTAATACTTATGGTTTCACTCGAGCAAGATATAAATTATAGTTATGAATTTCCTTCTTGATGACAATTTAATCTAGAACGTATAGTTATATGATAATATAAATCCTCACTCCCGAATGTTGGATTTATATTATAGAATTTAGACTGAGTAGCATTAGCATACGAATCCTCACTCACGAATGTTGGATTCGCACATAAACATCTACTCGACTAACTTCATTCCTCCCGGTGTTTTCACTAATTTGTCCAAATACGCTTAATAATACATTCATGAACCAAATATACTCGCTGCTCCTGCTTTGCTAATATACTCGATCTAATGGTTGTATTGATTCCAAAATAGTCAAAGTTCACCTCCCGGTCCTCCCTAGAAAATACTACTCGACCTACTCTTCTAGACATTTTGTCAGGACACCTAGACGTAGTGCTCGGGTATGATTCAACACACATAATAGTCATACAAGAATTGATTCATGTAAATTAAATAATCATGTTCAAGTTATTCACAAGCATTAGGGATTCATCAAATCCCCATCATAAGGAAACTACTCACTCATCTCGAGTGAGAATGAAAACATATTCAAACGATTGTAAATAAAACAAGAGTAAAAGCTTAGAAATTCTCAGTGATTGATGTTTCACGGTCGAGCTCCAAGCTGCTGCTCCTCTCCTCGTTATCACGAGTACAAAATTAGGTTAAATAATCTTCTGTAATTTGAACGGTCTCCGAGCTCTCTCGGCTCTCTTCTTCACTTGGTTACTCGACTAATCTCAATCACTTGATCGGGTAGGGTCTCTCCCCTCCTCTCTTGCTTGGTGTCTCTTGTGATGCTTTTATAGTGAAGAGTAATCACAAAGGTCGAGTAGAATGAAAGGTCTTGCTTATCCTCTCGTCAAAAATGGTCGAGTAAATGGAAAGTCTAGCTTATCCACTCATCTTAAATGATCGAGTAAATGGAAAGTCTAGCTTATCCACTTGTATTAAATCACTCGAGTAAATGAAGATAATCCATACGAAGAGTCTTGGTCACGTGATGACTTGCTCGAGCAGTGTATTTACTCGGTCGAGTAACATGAGTCTTTGGCTTGTTTTAGCTCGAATCAAGTACTTTAGTACACTCGGTCTAAGGATTGCAGAAATGCTTCCAATTATGTCTGATTTAGGCCGAATTCACGTGCTTTTCTTCATATTTCCATATATGCTCCTTCTTAAGGTGTAAATCGTGTTTTTGACCTAAAACATCAATCCAAGTATCAAAACTAATATATTTTACGTTCTAATCATAGGAAATAAGCATGAAAGTAGGGGCTTAAAATAGACATTTCTAATACTGATCAAATACCCCACACTTAATCCTTGTTCGTCCCGAACAAGAATTAAGCTTAATTCTTACTCCTGAGATTTCTAAAGTTATTCTAATCCTAGTTCACTGTCGTAGAAAATCACGAATGCATTTAGCATATGCATTAAGCCTTTAAACCTCTAGGCTGCCCTAGCGGACGAGTTTTAGTCTCGTGAGAGTTTTCAGATAACGGAATACTCACAAATCCTCTAAGCACATCATTCATTTATTGTATTCATTTACTTAGCTAGTCAATTTAACAAACATTCTTTTGCATTTTTCCTTAATCAAAAACACTTCAAAGTATTGCTGATCATTCATGGCATGAGAAATCATTGAAAATCACTCCAAATCACAGAAGTCATAAATTTCTATGTAACTAGTGCAATAAGAAACTAACCTTGATTTGATCTTCTCTTCATTTCAAACTTACACCGAAAATCACAAAGTAAAACACAATTTCCAAGAGGAGTTTCACCGAACCAATCACCTATGCTAGCAAGGGCTAGTCCATAAGGTCAAGGTCAAGAATTCTTGCCCAAGAATTAGACTACACGCCATAATCCATAAGAGTAGAGGAATTCCGGATGATTACCACATATTTCATGAATGTTTCTCTCAAAAGCATGTCATGCCTACGTACATAAGTACAAGGATCATCCTTAAGCAATTCTCAATGGCTATCACTCGATAGCTTCACTCGAGTCGCCAAATTATTTAGGCAATAGCAAGGACTTAAGTGGGGAAACAATTTTTTTATTATTTTTTTCTTTCTTTTTCCTTTTGTTTTTGTTTTGTCAAAGCAGATACTTTCAAGGGGGAAATACTAGATATTTGAAATTTTATTTTCTTTCCTAACCCTCAGCAAATGCTCGACTTTATTGGATAACCCCACACTTAACACTTGACTAGATGCCAAAATATTAACTCGAGTGTTACAACAAATGCATCATGTATTACGAGACATGCTTAAGTCACCTAAAGGCAATACAATAGCTTTATGAAATATTATCCATATTTTGTTCAAAAATTTCCTCTATGAAATTGGATAAAACTTTGCTTTTCTCAAGGTGTTATGTCAAAAATTTCTAAGAAAAATCAAATTAGGCAAGCTCTTATGTTGAGTCACAAGAAATGAATTTTCTATCATGAAAATCGTTCAATTCAAAAAATTTCAATTCATAAGTTTCTCAGCAAACATTTTTAATAGAAGTGCTTGATCTTGTTTAGTATGTTTAATTGACATTTTTCAAAGTGTTTTTCATTTAAATAGTAGGATGTATGCAAATTTTGAAAAGTATGCAATGTATATATCATGAAAATTTGTATGCATACTACTCCCCCACCCCACAATTAAAAATTTGCTTAGTCCCTAAGCAATAAATTAAGATTAAGGTGTAGAGATACTTAGCTGGTTGTCGAGTATTCGTTCTTGACATTATTCTCCGTATCTTGACTTTCCAATGCGCTGCACACGTATCATTCTTGCAATGCTACGTCATCTTCTGCATCTACGAATTCTTCATCTTCTTGAGCGTTTTCTTCGTCGAGTGATGCAATGTAGGTCGAGGTGGTGATCGGTATTGACGTGTAGTATTTAGTGGAAGTTTTAATGTCCTAACACGGCAAACAAAATTTATATCTAGGAGACCTAGAGTCGAATCCCTAGAGATGAGTTAGAATTGATTAACTAGTTAATACTACTTAAGATTTGCCTAAAATAAAAGGTTTGGGGGGAATTTGTGAAAGGTTATGATATTTTGTAGGATTAAAATGCAAACTAAAGGTGATCAAGGATCTATGGACCCTAGGCTATAGCATATAAGGTGATGACAATCAATCATGCAACAATTAATGAATAGAAAATGATTAGACTAGTTCATTATCGAACATTAATCCTAAGGTCAACTTTCATTGCATGTTAGGACTAAGAGGTTCATTTAAATGGAGGCCTCAATCTTTCAATATTTTGGCTCTCCCTTAGGTAATGGACTCTTCCTCAATCTTTCAATATTTTGGAAGAGTTACCATAACCTAGATCAAGTTAACTAGTCATCTACATCAATCCTACACTTTCATGTTAAGATCAAGGTAGATTATTCATGCAAGGCTAACCAATCAACTCTATATCAACTTTCATTGCTTATATCATTGATTAGGTTCAATTAATTACACTTAAGCATTTTAACAAACACTTAATGTGCAACATTTAATAGATGTAGCCAATACACAAAATCCATATCAAAATTCATTGCATAACTAATTAATCATCATCCAAATACATGCATGTAACCTAGGGATCCATAGGATCCCTAATCAATCACTACTCACTACTCATGCTAAAAGTAAAACCAACAATAGAAATGTATGGAAACATGGAATTAATTGCAAACTAGAGTAGATTGGAAGGTGTTGATGCTTGATCTTCACTTCAAAGTCTTCAATTCCACACCAAAGCTCTTGATCTTCAAAAATCGAATTTCTAGGGTTTCTGGTCAACGTTCGAAGTCAAGGCCCCAAAGGCCGGAGGCTCTTCCAGTTTGAAATGTCCAAAAAGTATATATAGTCCGAAGTCCTCTCCCGAGCAAATCTTCACTCGGCCGAGCAGAATAATTGGGCAAAAATCTGCTCGGCCGACTTGTTTCCTTCTGGCCCGAGCAAGTTTAAACAGGTGCAGTTTTGGTCCTCGGCAGAGTTCAGCTTCCCTGTCCGAGCAGCATATTTGCTCGGTCGAGCAGAATTTTCCCTTGGCCGAGCAGAAGCTACTGACATTTGATGTATCAATTTTATCACACTGCTCGGGAGAGCAAAGAGCTGTCTCAGGTCCTGCTCGGCCGAGGACCTCCTTGCTCTACCAAGGATCTTCTTGCTTGACCAAGGACTTCCTTGCTCAACTCGGACAAGTAGTCTCCTATGGCTTCTTTTTTGTGCACTTTATAGCTCCATGATTATACTTCTTGAATAAATCCTAAAATGAGCGTAAGAAGTATCAATTCTTTCATAAAGTAATCGAAAACAAACAAGAATCAAGCATAAGAAGTGTACAAATACTTGCGAATTTGCACACTTATCAAACACCCCACACTTAATTCTTGTTCGTCCCGAACAAGTTAGTATGAATAGAGCAAATGATGCAATATAGGACTCATAAAGATTTCAAAGATCAATCAATGCATATGAGAGTGAAAATCAAGCACCAAATGAAAGTTATAAACCTAAGAAATGAAATGCAAGCTATAAACTACTCCTAACTCACTTTCGTAGGAATCACGGATGCATTTAGCGTATGCATCAAGCCTTTAAACCCCTAGGCTGCCCTAGTGGACGAGTTATAGTCTCGTGAGAGTTTTCCAAGAGGGAGTACTCACAAATCCCGTTCACAATCATCCATTAAACAATGCATACCAATCAAGTGTTTGCTAAGTAAGAGTTTGTCATTTTAATGCTCAAAAAGATATGGAAGTGTGCAATTTACTCATGTCACATAATTGATCAAGAATCTTGTCATTCTTCACGTGCAAACATTCAAGCTTGACATCTTAACTAGCAATCACCAAATTCACCGTTTTACTACATTTCAATGCATAAATCATAAAGAGGAGTTTAGCACACATAATGGATCATCTAGTCAATCACTTATGCTTGCTAGGGCAAGTCCATAAGCTCATGACTTAAACTCATTCTCAAGTTTTAGGCTAAACACCATAATCCATAAGAGAAGAGGAGTTTAGACAATCAAAACGATGAATCATGCATAGAATTCTTACTTGCTTATGCATATAATGCAAAAGATCATCCTTTAATCTAATCAATCAAGCAAAGTGCACAAACTCAACTTGCAAGTGTGCTCTCAATATGCGTAGAAGGCATAAAGTCAAGAATTAATGGGAATTACATTCTAGCTTCTCTTTTATTTATTCAAAAATAATTTATTTTTTGCTATTCAAGTACTTTCGAGGGGGAAATTACCTTCCTAACCCTCGGCACTTGAATAATTTTTTGAGTTCATGCAAGCACTTTCGAGGGGGAACTTACCTTCCTAACCCCCGGCACTTGCATAACTATTTTTCATTTTTTTTTCTTTTCTATCGAGTAAGCTTTTGGTGTCAACCCCACACTTAAAACTTGGCAATATGTCTAATAGCAATAATCAAGCATATAAGCAAGCAAAGTCAATACAATAAGCCATGAAATTAAACTAAAGTCACCTAAGAGCAAGCAAGAAACTATATGATACTTCATGCTTTTTTTTTGTATATGCTACCTTATCCTCCTTATTCATTATGCAAAGAAAGAGCATGTTAATATCAAATGATTCAAGCTAGTATAGATGTCAATTCATGAGAATGATGCAATAGTTAGGAACTTCAATCATCCTAAAGCATTATGATCAACGAGAAAACTTCACAAACCACAATCACAAGTCAATTCACAAGTGTATTCTTAGACTTAGCAAACTTATTTTCAAGTTTTCTTCAAAAATTTAGGATGAAAGTGATGTGTCAAGCAAGTGTCAATGCTCAAAAGTGGTCAACGATTGAATGATTGATGAAATGAAACATTAAAAGTATGAATTCATGCATACTACCCACCCCACACTTAAAAATTTGCTTAGTCCCTAAGCAATCAAGTAAAGCATAAGAGAAGGGTAAAGAAACTTCTCTCGTGTGAAGGAAGACTAGTATGCATCCATGCTTGCTCCATGTGCTTTTCTTTTTTTTCATGATGTTTGGCTTTGGCACAACCTAAACTCATAAAGATATCAAGAAGTGAAATATATATGAGTTTATGAAAAAATCATAACATAGCCAAACCAAACATATGAGATGAGATAAGAAGTTATTCAATCTTATAAAACATCCAAGATAACAATAAACATAAAGTTTGAATAACATCAAGGAAACACACAAAAGAGTAGCAAGTTCAACTCATAAGATAATACATCACAAAATACTAGCAAGAGTTAAACAAGCAAGCAAGCAAGCATAAGCATGGTGTGCATCTCCTCGGGAAGAGGTGAGTAACTCTGGTAGGCCGAGCAGAATTTCTTGCTTGTTGTTGCTCGGCCGAGCAAGTGTAAATGCTCCTCCTTTGGTCCTCTTCTGCCGAGCAGACATCGTATGAAATTTTCAAAACTGCTCGGCCGACCGAATATTCCTTGGACCGAGCAGTTTGTTCTGGTCTAAAAATGCATTACCTGAAATTCTTAAGTGTTGATATCTGCTCGGCCCAAGAAGGATTCTGCTCGCCCCAACCAAAATTCACTGACTTTTTAAGTATCAAATTTTGATACATTGCTCGGCCGACCGGAGATAAAGTGCTTGGCAGAGGAGATTCCCATACTTAGAATATTTTCATCTGATCAACTAAGGGAATCTGCTCGGCCCAAGTAAGGATCTGCTCGGCCCATTAAATTCACTGATTGTTTGGTATCAAAATTTGATGCTCTGCTCGGCCCACTAGAATTTACCCGGGAGAGCAGATTTCTGGACTTTGCTTATTTTCTGATCAGGAAATCTGCTCGGCAGACTGGAATAGGCAGGTCAATTTTACTGCTTCTTCTTGGCTTGAAATTCTTGGTTTGCTCGGCTAAGGGTAACTTTTCGGCCTAGGAGGGTTTAGGATATATAGGAACTTATGCCTTAAAGTGAAATTTCACGCAAAACTCAAGTCCTAGGCACATCTAAAAATCATACTCCTAGGCAAGAAATCACCCCACACTTAGCTCAAATCATATTCACAAAAATCATGCAAGCTAAGTGATATTCCAATCAAGCAAACAATCAAGATCTATAGCAACCATAGAGCAAGCACAATCATTCAATCAAATCATCATCAAACAATCAATCATTTAAGCAAATTAAGATAGGGGCACGACACTTACTAGCCTAGTTTAACGTCTTGGCTAAGACGTAGCCGAAGCTTTTCCAAAGAAACACACTTAGTGAGTCCTTTGCTAGGATCCCTCACTAAGCGGTGCAAAAATATTCAAGGACTCCTCACATCTTTGTAAGGAGTGAGTGATGGGTCGCCACGCTTTGGAAATTGCATTTGTCGCGCCGACTTCCCATTAGCTTCTCTTTTGTTGGAGGCTTTTCTTTTTGACTCTTCACACGATTATATTTGCCTCCAACAAAGCCATCCTTCACCTTAGACATTTGTTTTGATCTCTTAGCTCTTCTCCTAGCTCTTGGATTCTCATGCCTTCTTCCATTTCTTCGCGTTTTCCTTCTTTTCTTTGAGGGGATATTGACCTTGAGTATTGGTAAGATAACTTCATGTACTTCTTCCTCTTCAAAGAACCATCTAGGCATAACGAAGTCCATAGCTATATCAACTTTGCACATTTCAAGCTTTGGAAGAGGGCGCTCCTTCTCTTCATCCGGAATTTGCTCATTAGACCTTTTTTCTTTGTAGGAACCTCTTCCTCCTCTTCTATTAGTGGCATAATTTCTTGTAGCACTTGTTGAGGCTCCTTTACAACCTTTGAAGGTTGTTCTTGTTGAGGATCACTAAGGCCTTGGACAAAGTAATCAACAAATTGGGGTAATTCCACTTGTTCTTTGTCTTCTAGATTTGAAGGAAACTCCTCTTGAAAATTTGATGGACAAGCTTGTTGTGCTAGTTGTCTTTCAAGCTCCAAGGTGTACTCATATTCGTCATTGAATCTTTTCTCCATCTTTTCAAGCATCTTTTGTTGTTGAGCTTGTGTTGCCGCCATTTGTTCCATTAAAGCAAGAAGAGCGGTTTCTTCTTGGCTTTGAGCTTGTTGAACTTGTGGTGGCACTTCTTCATAATAGTTATAAGGTGAAAGTGTGGATGGTAATCCTCATACTCTTCATGGGAGTTTGTGTTCCTATATATAGAAATCGGATTGAGGAACATATTGATCTTCTTCATATCCCATGTAGTCCATATCTTCATGATAGTCTCTATAATCATTCCTTTGATCATATGGACAAGAGTATTCGTCATGGCCAAAGTTATGGCAAATTTCACATTCCCTATGTGAATTCCACATGTTTATAGTATGGGAATGGTGTAAGCTCTCAAGCAAATGAACGCGGTTGAGGGAGATAGGTGATGGTTGATGCAAGAACTTGCTTTTGTGCTCCTCTTGCTTTAAGTCTTGTTGACATCCAATTCACCTATCAAGCAATCAAGAGAAAGCAAGGTAGATAAAGAATATCACAAAACAAGCAAGATATCACACTCCAACAAGCTATTACAAAACTAAAAAGAAAATAGAGTGAATTAGACAAACAAAAGTAATACAAACTAGCTAACAATCCTAAGAACTCATCCCCGGCAACGGCGCCATTTTGACGTGTAGTATTTAGTGGAAGTTTTAATGTCCTAACACGGCAAACAAAATTTATATCTAGGAGACCTAGAGTCGAATCCCTAGAGATGAGTTAGAATTGATTAACTAGTTAATACTACTTAAGATTTGCCTAAAATAAAAGGTTTGGGGGGAATTTGTGAAAGGTTATGATATTTTGAAGGATTAAAATGCAAACTAAAGGTGATCAAGGATCTATGGACCCTAGGCTATAGCATATAAGGTGATGACAATCAATCATGCAACAATTAATGAATAGAAAATGATTAGACTAGTTATTTATGAACATTAATCCTAAGGTCAACTTTCATTGCATGTTAGGACTAAGAGGTTCATTTAAATGGAGGCCTCAATCTTTCAATATTTTGGCTCTCCCTTAGGTAATGGACTCTTCCTCAATCTTTCAATATTTTGGAAGAGTTACCATAACCTAGATTAAGTAAACTAGTCATCCACATCAATCCTACACTTTCATGTTAAGATCAAGTAGATTATTCATGCAAGGCTAACTAATCAACTCTATATCAACTTTCATTGCTTATATCATTGATTAGGTTCAATTAATTACACTTAAGCATTTTAACAAACACTTAATGTGCAACATTTAATAGATGTAGCCAATACACAAAATTCATATCAAAATTCATTGCATAACAAATTAATCATCATCCAAATACATGCATCCAACCTAGGGATCCATAGGATCCCTAATCAATCACTACTCACTACTCATGCTAAAAGTAAAACAACAATAGAAATGTATGGAAACATGAAATTAATTGCAAACTAGAGTAGATGGAAGGTGTTGATGCTTGATCTTCACTTAAAGTCTTCAATTCCACACAAAGCTCTTGATCTTCAAAAATCGAATTTCTAGGGTTTGGTCAACGTTCGAAGTCAAGGCCCCAAAGGCCGGAGGCTCCCAGTTTGAAATGTCCAAAAAGTATATATAGTCCGAAGTCCTCTCCCGAGCAAATCTTCACTCGGCCGAGCAGAATAATTGGGCAAAAATCTGCTCGGCCGACTTGTTTCCTTCTGGCCCGAGCAAGTTTAAACAGGTGCAGTTTTGGTCCTCGGCAGAGTTCAGCTTCCCTGTCCGAGCAGCATATTTGCTCGGTCGAGCAGAATTTTCCCTTGGCCGAGCAGAAGCTACTGACATTTGATGTATCAATTTTATCACACTGCTCGGGAGAGCAAAGAGCTGTCTCAGGTCCTGCTCGGCCGAGGACCTCCTTGCTCTACCAAGGATCTTCTTGCTTGACCAAGGACTTCCTTGCTCAACTCGGACAAGTAGTCTCCTATGGCTTCTTTTTTGTGCACTTTATAGCTCCATGATTATACTTCTTGAATAAATCCTAAAATGAGCGTAAGAAGTATCAATTCTTTCATAAAGTAATCGAAAACAAACAAGAATCAAGCATAAGAAGTGTACAAATACTTGCGAATTTGCACACTTATCAGGTATCCTTCACACGAGGTGTGAGTGAACTATGTCTTCATCATTTCTCTTTGCCAAATAGCCATGTCGGTATACCAACTAGTGATGTCCCTTTGCAATGCAATTGACGCGTGGGATTTAGTCGATAAATATTCCAACACGCAACTCAAAAGAATTTATAGAACTAGGGGTGACCTAGTGTCGAACCCAAGGGAACAGTGGAGTCAAGTTATATTTCAAACTCGATTACTAGCTTTTAATTCTTCAAATTCAATTACTAGCTTTCAATTTAGTTCTTAAGTATTTTATTTATTTCAAGGGCAATATTATTTATTCTAAAGGCAATACTTAAAAGAAAAGGATTTAGTTATCAAATATTAAAAACTATGACAAGGATGAGAATCCTCCACTAATACTTATGGTTTCACTCGAACAAGATATATAAATCCTCACTCTCGTGTTAGATTTATATTATAGTTATGAATTTCCTTCTTGATGAAAATTTAATCTAGAACGTATAGTTATATGATAATATAAATCCTCACTCTCGAATGTTGAATCCTCACTCTCGAATGTTGGATTCGCACGTAAACATCTACTCGACTAGCTTCATTCCTCTCGGTGTTTTCACTAATCTGTCCAAATACGCTTATTAATACATTCATGCACCAAATATACTCGCTGCTCTCGCTTTGCTAATATATTCGATCTAATGGTTGTATTGATTCTAAAATAATCTAAGTTCACCTTTCGGTCCTTCCCTAGATAATACTACTCAACCTACTCTTCTAGATGTTTTGTCAGGACATCTAATTTATAAAGATAAGGCTCAGGTATGATTCAACACACACAATAGTCATACAAGAATTGATTCATATAAATTAAATAATCATGTTCTAGTTATTCATAAGCATTAGGAATTCATCAAATCCCTATCATAAGGAAACTACTCACTCATCTCGAGTGAGAATGCAAACATGTTCAAATGATTGTAAGTAAAACGATTGTAAATAAAACAAGAGTAAAGTATAGAAATTCTCAGTGATTGATGATCCACGGTCAAGCTCCAAGCTGCTATCTCCTCGTTATCTCGAGTACAAAATCTGGTTGTATAATTCAAACGATCTCCGAGCTCTCTCGGCTCCTTCTTCTTCTTCTTCACTTGGTTTACTCGACTAGACTCAATCACTTTACTCGGGTTTTCGGCCCCCTAGGCAGCAACCTTCTTCAAACCTCTTGTGATGTTTATATAGTGAAGTCAATCACAAGGGTCGAGTGAATGAAAGGTCTTGCCTTAACTTCTATCATAAATGGCCGAGTAAATGGGAAGTATAAATGATCGAGTAAGTAGAAGGTCTTCCTTATCTTCTTGTATTAAATCACTCGAGTTAATGGAGATAATCCATACGAAGGGTCTTGGTCACGTGATAACTTGCTCGAGCAGTGTACTTACTCGGTTGAGTAACATGGGTCTTTGACTAGCTTTAGCTCAAGTCAGGTACTTTAGTGCACTGGGTCTAAGAATTGCAGAAATGCTTCCAATTACGTCTGATTTAGGCCGAATTCACGTGCTTTTCCTCATATTTCCAATTATGCTCCTTCGTAAGGCTGGAATCGTGCTTTTGACCTGAAACATCAATCAAAGTATCAAAAGTAATATATTTTACGTTATAATCATAGGAAATAAGCATAAAAGTAGGGGCTTAAAATAGACATTTCTAACACTGATCAGCAATCATATTTCTAGAGTTCCTTAAAAGCTCATCAAATGAATTGGTCTCGGGCAGCAACTCGGGCTGCTCGAGTGGTGGTGAGTCGGGACGAATATCATCTTTGTCCTCGTCATCGGGTAAGACAATAATATCTCCTCCGCTAAGTTTTATCTTCTTCACAAGCCCACGACTTAGTAGCTCGACCTCTCCTAGTACTTGTTTTGGCATGCTTTTCTCAAGTCGAGTGAAAATCCTACATGCTTAGCAAGCATGGTAACAAAATGTCCTCCACCGATGTACAATCCTTTGAATGACTTCAAGTGACATTCTTCAAGTGTCCTAGTGATGCAAGTGAGCACATCAAACGGAAGATCTTCGTGCATACAACATATTACATCCAAATCATCCTTGTTCACGAATCTTCCCTTATCACTACGAAGGTATAGGCAAGTAGCTATGAGACGATGTATAAACTTCCATTCCGAACTTCTAATCTTTGTAGCCGTGCTACCCGACTTATAATCCATATTACCGTTGTGATTTCTCTCCAAACTATGTTCCTCATATACTTAGTGATCGGTAAACATGGTTCGCAATGCTCCAAACCAAATGCAATTCTTAAATCATCACTAGAGAGAACAAAGTCCTTGTTTCCCAAACAAAATTTCCATTCTTTCACAACTTCTACCTTGTGACTTCTTAACTCGACCACTCGCCATTTGGTCTTAAGTGAATAAATAAATTCGCGCACTACCTTTTTGTACACGCCCGGATCATCACCAAACACAAATCCTAATCCATGGTTCTTAAACCTTGGCTCAATCTTATCAAAAATCAACACCACTTTGTCTAGAAATTCAATGTCCAAAAATAAAGGAGTAAGAACTTTGAAATTCCTAAGCTTCTTTTCCCTTACTTTCATCTCCGAATCTAGTCTAATTTGTGCATTGAACGGATAGGGAGTAGATTCAACAAAAGAGGGGTTGTTACCATCAATAGGTCGAGTTGCACTCGAGTCAGCCGGGTGAGGGTTCTCTTCCGGTCGAGTGACTTCAATTCTTTGTTTAGACAACTTCCTTCTCTTGAAAACTACTTCGCTCCGCTCTTGGTTTTCCATTGGTGTTCGAATTTGTGTAGGATTTTGGAAAGGTGAGATTTTGGTTGAGTGAAGTGAAAATGGCTAAGTGTTTAATCGGTCGAGTTAGGGTTTGTTTTGTGTAGTTGGGCCAGGAATTGTTTAATGTTTAAGGTGATATTGCCCAACAGCTTGACTCGGTCGAGTGAATTAGATGACTCGACCGAATGGAAGAATTTAATTTCGTTTTAAGTGCAGGTTCACTCGGTCGAGTGACCTTCTTACTTGGTCGAGTGGGGTCGACCAAAATTCAGAAATTAATTGAGTTTTTATTTTTCTTTTCAAGGTGTTTTAATTCTGAATTTGATTTTTGGATAACCCTAAAATTTGTAAGTGATAAATTTCTTCTTTATTGATTATCTAACTTTGTTTCCAAAGAAAGACACGATTATTTGTAGAAGAAATAAGAAAATGAGGGTTAATCACTCATCCGACTCGATCTCAATTGGTTCTCCATTCGACTTGCGAAACTCCTTGATAGTCACCCTACGAACCTCATACCACTCAATACCCGGGTTGTTTTTCTTAGGCTTCTTGGACTGCATTTTGCTCGAGGTAGCTTTTTCCTTACCCTTTTCTTTGCTCGTATGATTGAAGTTCCTAACCCGAGCGCGCGTTCTCGGAAGGGTCTTCTTCCTCTGTTACTTCCTTATAGGCATATTCCAACTTAGCGGGTTGCACTAGTACAGATTCTATTTTCAACAGCGCTTGTTATTAAGCGCTGTAAAAAAAATTAGATCTTTCACAGCGCTTTAAATAGAAAGCGCTGTAATAAATGTATTTAACACAGCGTTTATTAAACAAACGCTGTACAAAATATACAACAACGCTTTTATTATTAGGCGCTGTTTAAGTTATATTTTTAACAGCGTTTTTTTGGAAAAGCGCTGTTAAAAATACCAATTAAAACAGCGCTTATATTATAAGCGCTGTCAAATGTTCACTGCAGTGCTTATTCATATAAGCGCTGTCATAAGTTCTACTTTTAACAGCGTTTCAAGGTAAAAGCGCTGTTGAAAGTCTTAATTTAGAAAAGCGTTGTCTAAAAATAAACGTTGTTATTACTATACGACAGCGCTTATAAAAAAACGCTGTCTTTTATTTTAATTTTATTTTAATTTTTTGAAATGTTTGTAAAAATAATAATGCTTTGGTTTTTAACTTATTAAAACGCTTGATACAGAACAGAGGATGGTGAGTTTTTGGAACAACAAAATGGATCACCCTAAGAAGGTGCAAATTCGACGTTTACTATTTTATTTTGAATTTTTAGTATTTTTCCATTATTTTCGATTTTTTATTTTATTTTTTTTAGAGTTTTGTTGTTTCCCTATATAAGGAAACTTAGTTATTATTGTTAGACATGTAAATTGGGAGGGATGGCATGTATGCTTGAGAGGGATGGCATGTATGCTTGGAAAGGATGACATGTTAATTGGGAGGGATGGCATGTATGCTTGGATGGAATGACATGTAAATTGGGAGGGATGACATGGATGCTTGGGAGGGATGGCATGTATGCTTGGGAGGGATGGCATGTAAATTGAGAGTGATGTTGGCAAATATTCTTTTTTGAGTTAATATTTTTTTTCAAATAATAAACAGATTATATAACAGCGTTTAATTTAAAAAAGCGCTGTCGTAATTAGGGTTCTAAACCCTGAACCCCGAACCCTAACCACTAATTCAAACCCTAATAATAACAGCGTTTAAATAATAAATGCCGTAATATATATTAAAATTAATAATAAAATAATAACTTTTAACAGCGTTTAATGTTAAAAAAGCGTTGTCGTAATTAGGGTTCTAAACCCTGAACCCCGAACCCTAACCCCTAAATCCGAACCCTAATTATAACAGCGTTTAAATAAATAAACGCTGTAATATATTTTAAAATTAATAAAAAAATAATTAATTTTTACAGCGTTTATATTAAAATAAACGCTGTAAATTTATAATTAATGATTTTTAAATCGAAATAATGCATATATTACAGCGCTTATTTCTTGTAAAAGCGCTGTAAAAGACATCTTTTTGTATTTTGAAGTTTTAAAAATCAGGTAATATATTCTAAAGGTGTTGTTAAGTTAAGAATTTAAAACTCAATAAGTGACATTCAATTTATTAAAATATCATGAGAACATATAAAAGCATTTGAAATAGTTGTCATTTAAAAATTTGTACTGTGTCTCTTTACCAAGCAATAGGTTGAACAATGTACATTTTTGATCAACTATACTTTTCATTAATCAAAACACAACAAAAATGCAAGTCAATAATTGTTTTTGAAGTAAATGAGTTATTAGCTTCATAAATCAAATTTTCAACTAAATTTGTTTTTTAAAAATCAATAAATTCTAAAGAAAAAACAAAACAAATATCAACGGTTTATAACAGCGCTTATTATGTTTAAGCGCTGTTGTAAATAGTATACGACAGCGCTTAAACATGATAAGCGCTGTTGAAAGTTTTTTAATTCGATTTACTTAAAAAAATACACTCTTTAACAGCGTTTATATATTTTAAGCGCTGTTAAAGAGAGAAATGACGTGATTGGTCGACTCAGTTTCGCACAGATTTTAATCCCAATCGTTGCTTAAAATAATCTAACAGTCCACATTCGATATTTAAAATTTCAGAATTTTTAATTACGCGCCCAAACTTCCCGCTACAATCTTTCTATATATATCAAACTTTACATTGAACAAATTATTTTAGTTCTTCACCGATTCGAGTAAGTATAGAGCTTTAGTGTTTTATATTGAAATTTTTCGTTAAGCTTATATGTTTTGTTTCGTTTTATATTAACACTATGATATTAACAAGCTTTTTTTTCTTGCAGATTTGTTGAATTTTGTGATAATGTCGAGGGTAATGTGACAAACTCAAGACGAGCACTGCGACAAACTCAAGACGAGCACTGCGACAAATTCAGCACGAAGAAGGCTAGGGTTTTAGTAAAAAAATCGAAAGTTAAAATCGTTTTTTAATTTCATTGTAATATTACGATTTAAATAAAATTGATTGCCTTTTAAAGCGGTTTTAATTATTATTAAATTTCAAAATCCGTTTTTTCTAATCCCCGAAAATATTATAATAAATATCTTAATTTGAATTATTTACAGCTTAAATAAAAACGCTGTGTAATATGTTAATTAAACGACCTCATTTTTGGTTTTACGCGTGGTTGTGAGTGATTATTTTTAACAGCGCTTTTAATTTAAGCGCTGTAAAAAATAAACTAAATAACAGCGCTTTTGTTTCTCTTTAACAGCGCTTCTTTAAGCGCTGTTGAAACGAGTGTTGTTGTAAATCTCCGATTTATAACAGCGCTTTTTTGGGAAAAGCGCTGTTGTTTATATATATTTTTAACAGCGCTTAATAGAAAATAAGCGCTGTTAAAAATGTTTATAAACAACAGCGCTTTTTTTAAATAAGCGCTGTTATAAATAGGTGATTTACAACAGCACTCGTTTCAATAGCGCTTCAAGAAGCGCTGTTAAAGAGCAAAAAAAAGCGCTGTTATAAATATGATCTGTAGTAGTGTTGTTTGGCAAGGAATGCTAATTTCCTTAACAAGTTAAAGTCCAATTCGCGGAATTCAGTGTATCTTTCAGGTAGAATGAATTGACAACCGATGGCTATGCTAGTGATCAATGAAGTTCATCCCACGTACTGTGAAGAGTAGTATGCCTGCAGCATACCCTTGAACATGGTCGTAAACACATCAAACCAATTGATTGGATCATCTTGGTCGAGTGCCCACATAATGTTCAAGTCCTCTCGGGTAACTACATCAACAGTTTTGGGTTGGCAATTTATGTTCGTAGCAATCAGACGATGCACGTACTTCCAAACGGGATTCTTAATAGACGATGGTGAAGGCGAGTCTCCAATGAAGTCTTGGCGGCTGATATCTTTCCATATCTGAATTCTTTGTTGTTCCGTAGCCAAGTGACAAAGTCCTC
Organism: Sedum album; assembly: GCA_006409495.1. NCBI lineage: Eukaryota > Viridiplantae > Streptophyta > Magnoliopsida > Saxifragales > Crassulaceae > Sedum > Sedum album. The sequence continues at coordinate 25,355 of QZGG01001306.1, read as the reverse complement.
CTTCAGGAAATCCAAGATATTGATATGCTTCTTGTCGAGTCCAATAAAAGTCCAAATCTTGAATTCTGAATTTCCATCCTTCATAATCAAATGCAAAACCATCTCCTTCAACAGGTTCAAATGAGGCAATGAACTCATAGACAAGTTCCTTATAGCATGGCTTGTTGAAGACAACATCAACGTCGAGTGAAGCTCGGTTAAACATGTCATAAACTTTGGCACTAATGCCAAGGCTTTGCATTGTCTTGTCATGAAGGGCTATCGAGCTCACCAAAGGTTTGAGTCGGTTTGCATCTTCAGCTATTCGTTCATAGGTTCGTGCATGGTCTACGTTGTCAAAACTTGGTGGGTAGGATGGGTCATAGGTGTGAACAAACTCATTTGAGTTCTTCGTTGGGAAGGTGCGTCGGTCTTTTTGGATAGTAGGTTGGATTGAGACATGTTGCTCGAGTATGTAGAGTTGGTCGAGTTGAATGGTGAATACACCATGATACTCGATCGGTTTTTATAAGTTCAATATAGGTTAGCTCTAAGGTCACTCGAGTAGTAACTTACCTAATAAAGTTTGATAAATCTATGAGTATATCAAAGGTTTCTGTTAATGGAATATTAAATCAAAGATTTAATCAAGGATTTAATGTATGGAAGTTTTGAGAATTTATTAGGATTGCTCGAGATATTTTGTTTTGGAAAGAATTGGGCCGAGTGCTCGAGTGGGCTTTGTTGAAAATCCAATTTTTCTAGTTTGGGTCGAGTTGTTTAAGTGTTGTGGGTTACTCGACCGAATGATCCATAGATTCGGTCGAGTGAAGCAGTGTCCTTCTTGCTTCACTTTGCGATCATAAAACTTGGCAATCTTAAGAGTAAATGGAAATAGAAAACAATTACGCGCAAGTTCAAGTTGCAAACAACAAAGTACCGCAAACGGTACGCCAAATAGGTTTAAAAAAAACACAACTAAACAACAAAAAGAGGCTTTCCTAGCACTCTTCCCAATCGAAGCTCGATCCTTTTCATCTTCTTCTTTCCTTTCCGGTCAGCACGCTTGGGCATTTCCTTTACACAGACCCACTCTTTGCTCTTCCTATCCATCAAGGTCATCGTGACCAAACGGGTGGTGTCGAGTGGTCTAAAATCTCCTTTGCCTTCAAACCAAAATATGAGCGTTCCGCGAGGCAAGTGATAAAAGATGAGCAGCCGAGTGCCTTGCTCTTTTCCTTGGGTTGATCATCTTCTTGAAGCGCTCGGTGAAGACATAAAACCAATCAATGGAGTCTCCTCGCTCCATGAAGTACATTAAATCCAAATCTTCCCGAGACACTCGAGCACCTTGGTCAACACGAGTGTTGATGTTTGTTGAAATAATCCGATGGATGTATTTCCATACTCCATCCGTTAGGCACTTGGGTGAGCAATTAGGGTCATACTCGCGCATACCGGTTAGCTTCCTCCATACTTCCAATCTCATCTCATCCGTACAAAACGGAATAACACCTCCGGGAGAGAACCATTCTCCATCCATATACTCCTTCTCCTCCTTGAAAACTTGGTGTTTATCTCAAACTCCCACGACACACATTCATTCTCGTTATAAAACGGTTCGAAGCTTGAGAAGAACTCGACCACAAGGTTGTGGTGTGTCGGTTGTCCCATCAAATATTCCCACTCGAGCAAGCCGGCATTGATAAATATGTTGTCAACAATCTCATAAATTCCAAGCTCGATCAAAGTAGGTTTGTGAGGTGTAACAAAGCTTACCATTTCCTTCTTGCTCGAGCCACCAAAGAGTTGAGTAAGCCGTGGCTCTTGAAATGGCTTCCTACAGCTATGCTCCGTGCACAAGTTGAAAACAGTCCATCTCCTCGCGAGGGTCTTGGTCCTTCCCATGCTCGATCCTTGGCCGCTCGACATTGTTGAGTTGAATTGGGGAGTCGGCCGATTGAATCGGTGGGTTAGGGATTTTGATTTTTGAGAGAGGATGAAGCGGTCGAGTAGGGTTGGTAAAGTGGTGTTTTAGGTTTTTAAATTGGACCAATTTCCAATGGACCAAATTTGATTGGTCGAGTTGTGTTTTTTTAGGTATTAAATTTTTGAATTTTGATTTTTTTGGGTGGTGTGATGCGGTTGAGTAAGATTTCTACTCGACCGAATGAGGAGGGATTAAATTATTTAAATGATTTTATTTAAGTTTTTGGTCAACTCAATTCGGTCGAGTAAGAATCTTACTCGATCGAATGAAATAGAAATTCATTTAAATTGTTTAATCTATATTAATTTGGGCGATGTGATTCGGTCGAGTTGGTGGTTTACTCGATTGAATGAGGGGATTTGTCTCCGGAATTTACCCAAATAATATTCTACCCCACACTTGCATTTTTCCTAATCTAGAAAGCAATAAAGAACGTAGCCGTGTCTTCATATACAGAAACACACTCGAGAAGTCCTTTGCTAGGATCCCTTCTCGAGAGGATATGCTCCACTTCTTAGTTACTCGACCTCATAGAGATCGAGTTGCTCTACTAGGTAGCATTGGTCTCCAGCATGATAAATCTTCAGTCTATGTCCGTTGACCTTAAATGTGTTTCCTTCCTTGTTTAATAATTCCACGTGTCCGTCGTCAAAAACTTTAGATATCTTGAATGGTCCGGACCACTTGGAACGTAATTTTGTCGGAAATAATCTCAACCTAGTGTTGTAGAGTAGCACTTCGTCTCCTACTGCGAATCTCTTCTCAATGATTTTCTTATCGTGCCACTTTTTTGTTTTCTCTTTGTAGACTTTCGCGCTTTCGTAGGCGTTTAGGGTATCTCCTCGAGTTCATGTAATTGAAGAATACAGTGTTCACCTGCAGCTCTAGCGTCGAAATTCATCTTCTTGATAGCCCACATGGCTTTGTACTCGATTTCTACTGGTAAGTGACAAGCTTTTCCGAAGATAAGCTTGTATGGAGACATACCAATGGGGGTCTTGTAGGCTGTCCTATAAGCCCATAGTGCGTCATCTAGCTTCGACGACCATTCCTTCCTTGCCCCTGAAATAGTCTTTTCTAGAATAGCTTTGATCTCTCTATTCGAAACTTCTACTTGACCACTGGTTTGGGGGTGGTAGGGTGTCAAAATCTTGTGATATACTCCATGTTTTCGAAGCATCCTTCTCGAGTTGTTTCTCCTTAAAGCGCGTTCCATTGTCACTAATGATAGTTCGAGGTACCCCATATCTAGGAAAAATGATCTTCTTGAATAGTTTCTTTACGGACTTGACATCGCATGTGGGTGTCGCTATGGCTTCTATCCACTTAGACACATAATCAACCGCTACTAGAATGTACTTGTTTCCGAAAAATAAAGGAAAAGGTCCCATGAAATCAATTCCCCAAACATCAAAAATCTCTACTTCAAGTATACCCTTCTGAGGCATCTGATCTCTCCTCGAGATGTTCCCCGATCTTTGGCAAGCGTCGCACGATTGAACATACTTATGAGCATCTTGAAAAATAGTTGGCTAATAGAATCCCGACTGCATTACTCGAGCGGCTGTTTTGGATGTGGATCCGTATCCTCCCGAGAATGAAGAATGACATTCGCTTAAGATTTGATGTTGATCTTTTTCTGCTACACGCGTACGATATATGCCATTGACTCCTAACTTATAAAGATAAGGCTCGTCCCAATAGTATCGAGTAGCGTCTCGGAGAAATTTCTTCTTTTTGTGCATATGTGATCTCTAGTGGTAATGTTCCACAAACAAGATAATTCACAAAACTGCGTACCAAGGGTCTTTGTCTTGAGCTGAGTCTATGGAGAGCAAGTATTCTCCTAGGAATGAATCCTTGATAGGGTCTCCACTTCCTTTATCCTCTAAGGTAGTTTCGAGTCTAGATAGATAGAACTTTGGATAAATTTGATAAACAATTGCCAAACGAGTCTCCGCGAACTAAAATTCCTCCATAAAAACTTCCATAGTCTTCTCGAGGTACTCGGAGAAAATGGACATCATACACCGTTGAAAAGTTCCCGGAGCGTTTCATAACCCGAAAGGCATTCTTCTGTACGCGAACGTTCCATATGGACAAGTGAACGTGGTCTTCTCTTGGTCCTCCGGGTGGATAGGTATTTGGAAAAATCCACTATACCCGTCGAGGAAACAAAAGTACTCGTGCCCGGAAAGTCTCTCCAACATTTGATCCACGAATGGAATAGGGAAATGGTCTTTTTTAGTTGCTTTATTAAGTTTTCTATAATCGACACACATCCTATATCCGGTTACGGTTCTAGTGGGGATTAATTCATCATTTTCGTTTTTAACTACGGTTAATCCTCCTTTCTTTGGAACGACGTGGATTGGGCTAACCCAATCTGAATCGGGGATCGAGTATATGATTCCTGCATCTCTAAGTTTTGTTATTTCTTTCAGAACAACTTCACCTAATTTGGGATTTAGTCTCCTAAGAAACTCCCTAGATGGTTTTGCGTCATCGCATAAACGAATCCTATGCATGCATACGTCGGGACTAATTCCTTTTAAATCATCTATAGAGTGTCCTATAGCATCTTTATGTGTACGTAAAACATGCATGAGTTTCATAGTTTCATCTTGATTTAGCAAAGCACTTATGATACCGGCGAAAATTTTTCTGAAACTAAAAATTCGTACCTTAGATTTGGTGGAAGAGGTTTCAATTCCTGACCAAATTCATTACCTTTGCTCGAGTTGCTTATGATTGAATGATTACATGTAAGTTCCTGCTCGGTCAAATTCTGCTCGATCAAATTCTGCTCGACCGAAAATGACTCGGTCGAGTACTCGGTTTCATCCATGAGATTCGACATTTTCATCTTTCTTTCCTTCACTTTCAAGAATTGTTAGCGCGGAAATATCAACTATATCACTATTTGAAACATTAGCATCAAACAAATCACAATCCAAAGAACAAGTAGGTGCTTTCATCATTTTAGAAAGATAAAATTTTACCTTGTCCTCACCTAGGTCCAACTCGATTGAACCATCGCCACAATTTATCAATGCCTTGACTGTGTTTAAAAATGGTCTTCCCATAATAACAGGAATTTCGGCATAAGGGTTATCATCCATTTCTAACACATAAAAATCCACAGGAACATAGAATTCTCCAATTTTAACAGGCATATCTTCTAACACACCAATTGGTACTCGTTTAGACCTATCAGCTAGTCTAAGAATTAAAGTGGTGCTAGAAAGTTCTCCTATTCCTAATTTTTCATATAAGATAAATGGCATTATGGAAACTCCTGCTCCTAGATCACATAAGGCATCATCAATATTTATATCTCCTACGACGATCGGTATAGTGAATGAACCATAATCTTTTTGTTTCTTAGGCATCTTACGTTGTATTACGGCACTAGAATTAGGTCCTAAGGCAACATGGTCTACATCACATAATTCACGACGATGAGTTATAATATCTTTTAAGAATTTAGCATAGGTGGGCATTTGAGAAATTACCTCTGAAAATGGTAGAGTGATGCTAAGCTTTCCGAGAATTTCAGCAAACTTCTTGAATGCGGCTGTTTCTTTTACCTTCTTTTGTCTGTTTGGGAATGGAAGTGGTGGAACGTAAGGTGGTGGTGCTACGTAAGGCGGCTCACTTTCCTTGTCCGTGGCTTCCTCTTCCTGCTCGGGCTGCTGAGTGTTACTCGGTTCATCTTGCTCGGCTGAATTTGTTGGTGCTTTCTTTGGTCTTGGTCCTTCAAGCTCCTTACCACTCTTCAAAGTGATAGCGCTTAAGTCGGCTGAGTTTATTTCGGGTTGAGAAGGAAGTTTTCCGGGATTCCTTGAATGCGTTGAAGCGAGTTGCGCAAACTGTGTCTCAAGCATCTTCTGTTCGGCTTTCCCTTGTTGAGTTCCGCGAAGATATTCTGAATGTCTTTGCTCTGTTGTGCTTGAGTAGCTATCATTTGAGTCATTAGTTGCGCTAAGGTGGGTTCCTCGGATTTCTTGTCTTCCTTCCTTTGGTTGAAATTTGATTTGTGCTCGGGCCGTAGTTCTGACTCGAGGCTTGGTTGCTCGGGTAGTCTCCTCTAGCTTGGTCTGTGGTAGTATTGAGACTTACCTGGGTTTTGGTTATTGTACCCTTGAGTAGGGTATGGTGGTTTCGAATCTGAGTAGAATCTAGTCTGCCTTTGTTGAGGGGTACGTAGGATCCTTGTCCTCGAGCTATGTAGCTAACGTCTTCTCCTCCTTTAGGTCCGTAACTTCTTCAGTGTGCTCGCTAACCTCGTAGACGTTCGATTGTGTTTTCTTCTTATCTAAGTTAAGGTTAGAAAGGGCTTGCACTAAAGAGTTAACGGTTTTTGAAAGATTATTAAAGTCGGCTTTCGTGACTGAATTCGTACTCGGCTCAAGTTCCTCCTTCTTTAGATGGTTTCGATCTCCACCCCATTGGTGGCTGTTCCATGCGAGTTTCTCTATAACCTTGAATCCTTCGCTCGCGGGTTCCATGAATGCCTTCCTTCGCTTCCATGATCCATGCGTAATCGACTGTTTTCGTCCATTCCATCGTAGAACATCGACAACAATTCCCATTTGTTATATCCATGATGAGGACATTCGCGTTGAAGTCCTTTGAATCGTTCGTACGCTTCGTAAAAGATTCATTGTTGGCTTGAACGAATTTGTTAATTCTATCCCTAATACGTTTTACCTTTGCAGGGGGAAAATATTGGTTTACGAAAGCTTGGGCTAAGGCGTCCCATGTCTTGAATGTGTTTGGCTCGTGTCCTTGAAGCCAATCTTTCGCTCCATCGGTTAGAGAAAATGGAAATAGCTTCATGTAAACTATTTCTCGAGGTACTCCTGCAAATTTATACGTACGGCATAGTTCAGTAAAATTATTAAGAAGGACGTGAGGGTTACCGTATCCGTCAAATGATTCACTCTTGATCATTTGGATGAGTCCTCCTCGAAGTTCAAAGTCGTATTCTTCTTTATTGGGAATGCGAATGGGAGAATCATAACTTCCAATGGTTGGAGTTATGTAATACTCAGCTGGTTGCTCGACCTCTGCCCCTGCTCGAGCTGCTCCTTGCGGTCGAGTTTGATTTTCCATATTTGGTCGAGTGAGTTTCCTGATCGGTCTAGTGTGATGATTTGTTCTCAGTTTCTTGGGTATTGTCCAAGGGAATTTCCACGAAGTTGAGGTCAAAGGTCTAGAAGATCTCGAAGAGCTAAAACTTGAGTTTGTGACGTCCACTTGCACCTTTTTCTTCGCTTTAGAGTTTGATTGCATTCACCTACAAAAGGTGAATTTTAGTAATAGCTAGAAAAGATAGGCAAATGAAAGTTTTGTGGGATTTCGAGTGACTTAAATCTAGAACTAAAAATTAAACTAGTGAAAGATTTCAAAAAAACAAAAAACTAAACACCGTTCCCCGGCAACAGCGCCATTTTGACGTGCATGGTATTTAGGTGATAAATATTCCAACACGCAACTCAAAAGAATTTATAGAACTAGGGGTGACCTATTGTCGAACCCAAGGGAACAGTGGAGTTAAGTTATACTTTTAAAATCAATTACTAGCTTTCAAAATAGTTCTTAAGTGTTTCATTTATTTTAAAGGAAATGTTATTTATTCTAAAGGCAATATTTAAAAGAAAGGGTTTTCTTATCAAATGTAAAAACTATGACAAGGATGAGAATCCTCCGCTAATACTTATGGTTTCAATCGAGCAAGATATAAATTATAGTTATGAATTTCCTTCTTGATGACAATTTAATCTAGAACGTATAGTTATATGATAATATAAATCCTCACTCCCGAATGTTGGATTTATATTATAGAATTTAGACTGAGTAGCATTAGCATACGAATCCTCACTCCCGAATGTTGGATTTATATTATAGAATTTAGACTGAGTAGCATTAGCATACGAATCCTCACTCCCGAATGTTGGATTTATATTATAGAATTTAGACTGAGTAGCATTAGCATACGAATCCTCACTCCGAATGTTGGATTCGCACGTAAACATCTACTCGACTAGCTTCATTCCTCCCGGTGTTTTCACTAATCTGTCCAAATACGCTTATTAATACATTCATGCACCAAATATACTCGCTGCTCCCGCTTTGCTAATATACTCGATCTAATGGTTGTATTGATTCCAAAATAGTCTAAGTTCACCTCCCGGTCCTTCCCTAGAAAATACTACTCGACCTACTCTTCTAGACGTTTTGTCAGGACACCTAGACGTAGTGCTCGGGTATGATTCAACACACATAATAGTCATACAAGAATTGATTCATGTAAATTAATAATCATGTTCAAGTTATTCATAAGCATTAGGGATTCATCAAATCCCCATCATAAGGAAACTACTCACTCATCTCGAGTGAGAATGCAAACATATTCAAACGATTGTAAATAAAACAAGAGTAAAAGTTTAGAAATTCTCAGTGATTGATGTTCCACGATCGAGCTCCAAGCTGCTGCTTCTCTCCTCGTTATCTCGAGTACAAAATTAGGTTGAATGATCTTCTATAATTTGAACGGTCTCCGAGCTCTCTCGGCTCTCTTCTTCACTTGGTTACTCGACTAATCTCAATCTTGATCGGGTTTCTTGTGATGTTTTTACAGTGAAGAGTAATCACAAGGGTCGAGTAGAATGAAAGGTCTTGCTTATCCTCTCATCATAAATGGTCGAGTAAATTGAAAGTCTAGCTTATCCACTCATCTTAAATGATCGAGTAACTGGAAAGTCTAGCTTATCCACTTGTATTAAATCACTCGAGTAAATGAAGAGAATCCATACGAAGAGTCTTGGTCACGTGATGACTTGCTCGAGCAGTGTTTTACTCGGTCGAGTAACATGAGTCTTTGGCTTGTTTTAGCTCGAATCAAGTACTTTAGTACACTCGGTCTAAGGATTGCAGAAATGCTCCCAATTATGTCTGATTTAGGCCGAATTCACGTGCTTTTCTTCATATTTCCATATATGCTCCTTCTTAAGGTATAAATCGTGTTTTTGACCTGAAACATCAATCCAAGTATCAAAAGTAATATATTTTACGTTCTAATCATAGGAAATAAGCATGAAAGTAGGGGCTTAAAATAGACATTTCTAACACTGATCAAGTATCTCCCATGAAAAATACATTATTAGTAGTATTTCGTCGATTATCTATGTCTCCACCCCAATCGCTTTCACTATATCCAATCAGTTTGTATTCATTAGAAACAGAATAAAATAATCCAAAATTCGTTGTATCTTTGAGATATCGAAGAATCCTCTTAGCAGCTTTGAAATGGGTGGTTGTTGGATATTCCATATATCGACTAATTAATCCAACGGCATAAAGAATATATGGGCGTGTGCATGTTAGATAGTGCAAGCTTCCTATTAAGCTTTTGAATAACGTTGAGTCTACTGTTTCTCCTTCTTCAACTTTAGTTAGCTTGACTCCAGTTTCCGTCGGCGTGCTTATTGGCATATAATTTTCCATTTTAAACTTTTCAAAATTTTGTTCGTATAGCTATCTTGTGTGATAAAGATTCCATTCTCTTCAATCTGAAGATAATAAGACATTAGTCCCAAGTCTGTCATCTCGAAGTCGTTAGTCATCACCTCCTTAAAATCTTTAAACATACTTTTGTTGGTTTCCGTGAAAATTAAGTCATCCACATATAAGCACACCTTCACTTTCTTTTATAATATAAAGTGCATGCTCATAAGGACATTTCTTGAAAACGTTCTCCTAGAATTGTTTGTCAATTCGGCTATCCCACGTTCTCGGTGCTTGTTTTTATTCGTAAAGAGCCTTGTTTAACTTTAAAACCTTGTCTTCACTTCCTTTGACTTCGTAGCTTGGTGTTGGTGAATGAATACTTCTACTTCCAAGACTCCATTTAGGAATGCTGACTTCACATCCATTTGATGTATCTTCCACTTGTTTTGAGGTGCAAAAGAGATGATTAGTCGAATTATTTCTAGTCTAGCGACTGGAGCAAATACCTCGTTATAATCGATTCCTTCCTTTTGATTGTATCCTTTTTCCACCAATCTCGCCTTATATTTTTTACTTCTCCACTTGCATTTTGTTTTACTTTGTACACCCATTTGACTCCTATAGCCTTATGTCCTTTGGGAAGTGTGCTTAGTTCCCATGAGATATTTTTCTAGAGAGCTTTAATTTCCTCATCCATTGCATCTATCCATTTCTTTTCTAGTGCAACCTCTTTATAGTTCAAAGGTTCACACTCAGCAAAGAGACAGAAGAGTGTAAGATTATCTTGACGTTCAGTCACATCATATAGATCCTTTAGTTTTGGTGTGCGTGGTGCATCTCTTTCATCTTCAAATGGTGATCTCTTGTGTTGCTTTAGTTGGTGAAGTGGGTGGAGATACTGCGCTTCTTATGATGGGACTAGTTGCTCTCCATTATCGTATTCTTCGAAGTGAGGAAGAAAGTAAACTCGCCAAGTTTCGAGTTAAAGCTCCATTCTCTAAGTTCATCAAATATTACATCTTAAATGATCAATACCCTCTTACTTTTTGGGTGGTAAAGCTTGTATCCTTTTGAGTTAGCATCGTACCCAATAAAGATGAAACTCTTACTTTTATCGTCTAGTTTTATTCTTCTTTCGTCAAGGATGTGTGTGTGCATAATGCTTTCAAATACTCTTAGGTGAGAGCTACTGAGTTTCCTTCCACTCCAAGCTTCTTGTGGTTTCTTTTCCAAACACTTCTTGTAGGTGATCGGTTTAACAGATAGACCGCACACGTTACTGCTTCTCCCCAAAACTCGTCAGGCATTTTCTTCCTCTTTAGCATGCTTCGCGTCATAGTGAAGATTATTCTATTCTTTTTTTTCTGCCACTCCGTTTTGTTGGGGAGATTGAGAAATTCTTTTGATGTAAACTCTCCACCTCGATCCGATCTTATCGCTTTGATCTTTCTCCCACTTTCATTCTCCACCAAAGCTTTAGCCTTCTTAAAATTTTCAAATATTTTGGATTTTCTTTTCAAAAGATAAATCCAAGTTTTACGTGAAAAATCATCAATAAATAGAAGGAAATAATTACTATTACCGAGTGAACTTGGTTTGATTGGACCGCATACATCGGTGTGGATGAGTTCGAGGGGCTCGCTTGCTCTTGACTCTGTTTCTTTAGGAAAGCCTTTTCTGAATTGTTTCCCTACAAGGCATCCTTCACATAGCTTATTTGGATGGTTGATACAAGGTAGTCCTCTTACCATCTCCTTCTTAGATAGTAGCTCCAATCCTTGAAAATTTAAATGTCCAAATCGAAGATGTCATAGCCTCGATGCATCTTTGAAGCACGCTTTTAGACACTTCACCATATCATTTTGTATGTTGATGAGAAACATCCGATTCTTCGACTTCGGCACCTTAGCGATCAATTTATCTCTATTGTCTTTTATTGAGAGGCTATGATTTTTCATTTGAATTTCATAACCTCTCTTCAAACTGCTCCAAGCTCAGAATGTTGCTTTTCATGTTGGGCACATAGTAGACATTAGAAATAAATTGATGCTCCCATCTTTCAAGCGATTTAGGATATTTCCTTTTCCTTTCACTGTTATTGTAGAGTCATCACCGAACGAAACGTTTCCACTAATTGATTCGTTAGCTCCACGAACATGTCTCTCCTTCCACACATGTGGTTACTTGCTCCACTATCAAGATACCATGAAGTCTCTTGCACATCATCCACCTTCTTTTTGCTAGAGAAGTGTTTCTTTGTCATCGTCTTTCTTTTCCGCACAATTGATCTTTTCCCTCAACTTTATTGTAAGACCCTCGACACTCCGATGCATAATGTCCATATTTTTGACAATTTTAACAATGAATTTGAGATTTATCATACCTCGAATTTGGAGTGGTTGTTCCTCGCCCTCTTTTTGAAGAGTTTTCCTCTCTCGTAATTATTGTTAGAAGTTTGATTGTTATTATTCTAACTTCTTCCACGACCGCGTCCACTTTGTCCACGACCTCTAACTCTTCCTCGATTGTTTTGACTTATTTCTTTAGTTGATTCTCCTCCTTATTTATGAGTTGTAATTTGAAAAGTTGTTCCGTGAGTCCTTGATTTTTCTTATCTTTCTCTTCATACGCTTGTAGTGATCCTTGGAGTTCTTCAATCGTCACTTATTCCAATTCTTTTGTTTCTTCAATGGTGACCACGATATGCTCAAAGCTAGGATCCAAAGACCGGAGTATTTTTTTCTATCACTCTCACGTCTTCTAGCTTTTCACCGTTTCTTTTTAATTGATTTGTAATGGTGGCAACTCTTGAAAAATATTCCGAAATTGATTCGGATGCATTCATATGCAAAGATTCAAATTCACCTCTTAATGTTTGGAGACGCACCTTCTTTACTTTCTCCGAACCTTTGTAAGAGGTTTTCAACTTTTCCCACGCTTCTTTAGAAGATGTTGCAGTTGAAATCTTCTCGAAGCTTTCTTCATCTAGTGCTTGATAGATAAGATAGAGAGCTTTCTTGTCCCTCTTTCTTGAATCATTTAACAACACTATTTGTGGTGATGTTAAATCTCCATCATTTGTAGATTCTTCGTAGCCCTTTTCTACCACCTCCCACACATCTTGTGAACCAAGAAGTGCCTTCATTTTGATACTCCAATTGTTGTTGTTGAGTGTTGAAACTTGGAAGGGAGTCATGCCATTAACCATCTCTTCTTTTTCAATAATGTTAGATCTCCTCCAACCTAGTTCTTGATACCACTTTTTTGAAAAATAAATCTCACAACACTCTTGTTTTCTCACAAAGAAAACAAAAACACTACAAGAAAATAAGGATCTCACAAAAACAAACTTTCAAAGAGGAAGAAAAACTCTCAAGATACTTTTTTCTCAAAGAATGATTTTTATTTTTGCTTGGTATGAATTACATGTGGTGGTCACCTATTTATACTAAAGCTAAAATACATTCAAATAAATTCTCTACGTGGTAAAAACAATATTTATAATTTTCTAAAAACAATGCAAATTAATTCACCTTGATTTCAAAAATATTCCAAGAATGGACAAGTCTCCTTTCTTTGGTCATCTTCTTCAATTTATGATCTTCAAAAATCTAGAGTTTTCATGATTAATAATGATGGTCTTCTCCTTGAATTTCTATTCTTAGTTTTCTCCAAATTCATCATGTTTTTCTTATTTTATTTGACTGAGTTCTTTCAACGAATATATCACGTGATGGGTAAAATGGTATAGTAACTTAAGATAGAACATAGACAAATATATATTAATTTTCCATTTATCACTAGGGTCCTGGTACGGTAATCCAAAAGCTAGACAATGAAGATTCACACTACGTACACTTACTACGACAAGGGCCGGGGGCTGATCTAACAATGGTGCATGAGTGAGTCATGCAAGAGAAATGGAGTAGTGAAAGTGGAAACCAGATGTTGAATAGTTGGGTGCGAGTTGTGCTCTCTTAATTATCAGCCGTTTTTGTGCAGACTTCTTGTTCCGGGGTTACAATTGGATTTCTTGAGTTCTTAGAGCTACTGCATAGTTTCTATATTCAAGAGGAGATTATACTTTCATTGGCACAATTCTCTAATCAAAATGAGCAGGCAGCACCCTGGCATACTATCATAAGTTGGTAATCGGCCCTTTAAACCAGTGCCGCGCGTTGATTCCCCAAGCACCCACAGTTATCATGAACAACCCCCCAACTGCAATGGGGGTGTAGTTCAGAGTTTCCTTTGTAATGGGATAGGCGACAGGTAGGGAAAAAAGAACTGATATGGTCGCAACCCATAAAACTGCAACACAACCAACAAGAACTCCATAACGCCCTAAGTTGAAAGGTCCAGATACAAATGTTTTGCGGCCTAGAGTCACCCTAAACAAAATCGGCAAAGCATATGCAATGTAGAGTCCTATGGTGGCTATTGAAACCATTGCACTAAATGCTACTGTACTTCCCAGAGACTGCAACATAATAGAGAATCAAGTAATTAGTTTGCTGGATTCTGAAACCATTCCAGAAATATCAAATATAGTTTTGCATACCGGGAGTGCCATGCAGAAGGATATGAATGCACATAACCAAACTGCATTTACAGGAACCTCATACATGTTCACCTTGCGCCACAACCAGATAACGGCATAGCACCGTCTCTAGAGAATGCGTAGGCCATTCTGAGAGTTTAAGAGTTATTTAACTTAGACAGCAAAAAGTTAAATGCCAATTGACGAGGAAGAGAAGAAAACCATACCTTGAGTTGCTGGTGACGGCACTCATACCACAAAAAAAGACTGCGACGGCAACAACGCCCAAAGAAAGGATTCCTCCCACCCCACTGCCATATCTGTTCTTAAAGACTGTATAGAAAATCTGGGCAATTGCATATCCTCCTGCGTCATTGTCAGGACTGAGCAAACTTGAGATATCTGTCACCGCAAAGGTGATACCTATTATGTAACCCCACCCAACGACTATAGATATCGCGATGGAACTAATAATTCCTTTTGGTCCATTGATATCTGCATTCTTTGTTTCCTCAGTCTGAGAATGATATAAATCGCATAGTTTTCTGTTAGGCTCTGGGTTTGTACATTTCCTAAAGTTGGATATGAATTTTTCTGTAACAGAACTTACCATATGAGCTGAAGCATCATATCCGGTCAAGGTATACTGGCTCATAAGAAGCCCCAGAACAAATACATAAAATTCATTATTGATTCCTTTTCCGTTGTTTACGTTAAAGGACGTGAAGACAAACTTCGTGCTAGCTATCTCAGTAGCAACCAGTGGTATGAGCGCCATAAGCAGAAACACACCTAGTGAAAGAGTAACTACAATGAAATGTAATGAAGAAAAATACAACATCAGTGGAAAAAGAATTTACCTAAAACATTCCATGCAGCAGCTAGCTGCCCAAAGAAGGATAGATACGAAATAGGAAGACTGTTAATAAGAGCGTGAAGGATAAGAATACCACCATGGAGGGCAATTACAACGTACTTCGATGCCTCGTAACCACCACCGTTCTTACCGCCCGTTGCAAGTAGAATGATAACTGAGATCAACTGTGCAAGTGAGAAATCTATACTCGCAGTAGCAGCCCACTACAGATAGTTGAGTGCATCTGTTAGACAATTATTATGGAATTGTACACAAAAGGGCTAAACTGATGAAACATTTACCTGGCCAACAATGTTGAACCTGAGTCAAACAAAAAAGAAGCAAAATGTCAATATATCATAAGAAAGTCTTGTTTCAGTACATTTATTTCAGCCTCTCATTAAGAGTTGCCAATTTTGAAAGAATAGATAAAAGAATACCAGCCAGTCAACCAAGAAGCAAATGGTGCCCAACTGGGACCAGCAAGCTTAGCACTCCAATAGTAAAGACCTCCAGATGTAGGAAAAGAGGAACATATCTCGGCCATCGACAATCCAACAATCAAAGTAAAGAAGCCAGCAATCAACCAACCATATACCATAACAACAGGTCCTCCATATGTAAGGCCAGTGTTAAACAAGGTGGTGACCCCTGTAAGTACTGAAATGATTGAGAATGAAATGGAAAAGGTCGAAACAACCCTGGCAATAAAAAATAAAGATGATCAAAAAACAAGACTAAGCCACTGAAAGGAAAGGATTGAGAAAAGGGTGTGAGGGATGGTTACGAGAGGTCACGTTTCAGCTCTTGCTTGTATCCAAGCTGATGAAGACGGGAATGCCCTGATGGGTTCTCATTTTGAGCGCTCTCTTGTTCTGTTCTGCAGCCCATTCTACGACTTCTCAGATGTGATTTGATCAAATCTATTGCAGATGAAGGCTAGTAGAGTGGATACATGCCGTAGGAGTAGAAAACTATAAATTTCGGACTGGTATGGAGATTTTGGTTAACTTGAGGAGATCTGCCTGCCAACAATTCATGACTAGCAATCTGGTTTCGAGACATTATTATACAGTATTTAGTTTGCATAGACTTTTGTCTCTTTCTTTGATTCCAAATTCGTATACTTTGACTGGTAGAAAGCGACCGTTACATATACACTGTAAATCTTTAACCTATAGTTAATCTGATTTGTTGATTTGTATTAAGTGATTATAGAGTGATTGTTCGGATTGGTCCAGAGCTTAAGGGAGTGGACGTATTTCTTCCCATATAGGTGTTGCTCAGCAACATTGTTGTTCCAAATATATGACTTGTTTTAGAAAAGAATAGTTCAAGTCTTGAAGGCTGTCAAAGGGAGCAGAACAAGAACATAGCTAGGACAGGAAACTGGTCAAAGCTAAGACAGGGTGGTTTACTAACACAAGCTAGGAAAGGGTGATTTCCTAATATGAATTTGGAAATTCTAGATCTACAAGTAATACAACCTGAAGAAGGATTTCTATTATCAACATAGGAAATCTTGATAAGGATGGGTTTAGGAAATCTAGTCATAGAAGGTTTTGTATAATTTTCTAAAGCTGAATTTTAGAATTACAAATGTCATTAGGATTATGATGTCTTAGCCATATATATATAGAGATCAGATTTGTTGAAGACAATCAACCCAAGAAAAACCTAAAGCTTATACATTCTATCGAGAGACTTGGAGTCAGAAGGAGGTTGTGAAGTTGTGCCTGTGACAGGACAATTTTGCAAGGCATATCAGTTCTGCTGATACCCTGCTGCAGAAGACTACTGTAGCGAACGAGGTGAGACAGGAACTCAGGAGGAGTTGCCTTAGACAAGTAGGAGAAGTTTCTCTACCTACAAGGTAGTAGGTTTAGGTTTATTGAGTTGTAGTATAGGACGTCTTGTCATAGAAACGTTGTACTAAACTCGGAGAATAAATCTAATACTTGTTGGACCCGGGAGAGGGTTCCCCACATTACGGACAAGTTGTCTTGAAGTGGGTTAACAAATTGTGTGTGTGACTACATTATTATTGTTAACTGTTTTCACATAAGCTGTCACAGACAATAAGTAACCTGTGACAGCCTAATCAACGTATTGAAACTTAATCTATCTAGGACAATAGAATTTCAAACATGATATAAGTGATGAACTTGAAATTGATACCTTTAGATAGTTGACTAGCTTTCGTGTTCATGTGTGGTTTAAGAAGCTGTTTGACCTATTTCCAAAACTCAAAGAAATATTAAATGAAATTGACAAAACTTTTATAATATCTAGCTCGATGCGAGCCTAAACAAAGGCGACATCGGAAACAATTTCACTATAGCAAATATCCGTACATAATTTTATGTTCCCGGACTCCTCTGTAACAAAACTACTTCAATTATCAAGTGAATATGACTATATGAGTGATAGACTTTATCTCTACCATGGCAGTTATCCAACCTTAGATTCCCACATGATCACCTCTTCTGTCCTGATCATACACAAGACAACATTCAACCTTCTTTTTATCACCTCTTTCTTGAACGGATCGTAAACACGAATGTGTAATCAAAAACTTTGATAAGTTCACCTTCTACATGAGAATGAATGTGTAAATATGAGGTAGAAGTCAGAAATAACGCCAGAGAAGCTGTCTCGAACAGATCGCGCTGTACCAACTGCATGACGTGAAGGTCAATGATAAGGCACTTTCATATGATATTTTATGTCCTTTACACTATGCTTGTTTGTATATTTTCTCGTATAAGATTACGCTTTTGGTATAGTTTTGTATTTCAGGAAAATTAATGGGACAAGGATGAATATGCATTAAAGATAGATGTTTAGAAGCTTATTTCACAGCACGAAACAAAGAAGAAAGAATTGTAAAGGTCCGAGCAGAACGCAGGTGCGCAACCCTGGTCGCTCACAAGTGAATCGCGCGCGAGTCGCTCGCTCACAAGTGAGTCGTTCGCCAGTCGGTCGCACGCAAGACAAGTCGCTCGCCAGTAGGTCGGTCGCCAGTTAGCCGTGCACAAGTGAGCGCGCAAGATAAGTCACGCATCGTAGATGATGACGTCAGCAAATGTGGAGATGACGTCACCAACGCGCAGAATATATTTTATGCGAGATTTTAGGGATAAACATGGAAATCAAAGATTATCTCTTTCTTATTTTGAACTTAGAAACCCTAGAAGCTTGCATATAAATACAAAGCTTGAAGATGTGCAAGAGGACACCATACTACGGCCTACGGCCAACCGGCTTTTCGGTCGAGATATGCTAGAATAGACGCGCAAGTGCCAAAGCGAGCGACGAAGCGACGCGCAGCAAGGGACTGACGCGCAGATTGACAACCCATGCTGAGTTTTCTTTGTTTTTACTGTTCACTATTGTTGTTTATTATACAAACTTTGAGATGTTAATAAAAGCATGTCTAGCTAACTTGCTTTATCAGTTCAGGCTTTAACATGTGAACATTATGTTTTGAGGTTTATTCTTAATGCATGACCTGTTTAGTATTATTACTCCGAGCGTACTTGCATGATAACTAGGTTAGATGGTTAAGCGAAGCCTTTACCCACAGACTTAATTGTAGAATCTATTATCTATCGTTAAACTATCAGAGGTACGTTACAGTGAATGATAGGAGTAGCACTAGAATAGTTATTCACTACTTTTACCGGATTCGTGGTTAATTAGACTAGGTTGGGTAGTAATATCATATAGAACTTTACAGGAATATATGTGCAAGTTATTAAGCCTTTACCGAACCTTAGCTTGCGTGGACATTATATCATAGATCATTAGTAACCGATGATAAGTATATGTTCATAAGGATAAATCTGAGCTGATAGCATCTCATAAATTGTTAAGAACCTTAGTAGTAGTGCGCTAGTGCAGTCACGCGCAACCTGAGTCACGCGTGTTTGTTTTCTGTTTTCCTTCTACTTGCTATTTAACCCCCAATCTTGTTATTTACTTTGCAGAAGAAGATCACTTCTCACCGTTCCCTGTGGATTCGACCCCTGCTTACCTTTACTATACTAAGGAGGAGACTATGGATTAATTTGCAGCACACAACGACGTGCCGCCAGTCAGCAAAGTCAACCCCCTGTTCACAATGCGGTGAGTACCTGATGATATGGTACGGGGGAGATATATTCTGACAATTTTTGCGAGTCTATTAAGCAGAAAAGGCGTAGGAAGCTAGGTTTTCCTATAAATATTACACCATTCTGAAACTCTAGCAAGCTTTCTTCCTTCTTCATGGGAGGCACAACTCTAGTCATTTGGAGTTTTCCACTCTGGTTTCAGACCTCATTTTTCCAATAAGAATTCATAGCGGTGTGTGTAGATTTCAACATAAGTTTTCTTTTCACATTTCATTACTTCTTTGATTATGATGTTGTTAGCAATGTCTAGCTAATTCCACAGCTACGATTTAGCACCTGACCTTGTATGATATATTTTGAGACCATGTTATTAATTATCAGTTCAGGTCCTTACATTAATTCTTGTACTCATCTGCATGATTTTAATTGATTGGGTTGACACGACATATTTGGGTACGAATTTAACTAAAGAGCTTTAAATCCTATCGTTGAACGTGTTTGATAGTTTTATGGTAATTTCAGGTAGAACATAAAGAATTAGCATTAGTTTTTGCCGACTAATTTAGCTCTTTTGGATCTAATGCTATTTTGAGATAAAAGTTCTGCATACGTGTACGTGGTGTAGCATGTTCTGAGAAGCTATGCTTTGCATAGTACCTTTTTCATATTATGCATGAGCTATAAGAACTTAAGAATTGCATGCCTAGTGGTCTATGATAAATATTAATTACAAGTGATTATGCTGAGTCGTACTATCTTCATCATATTCAAAACCCCCCTCTTGTTTCTTACTCAAAATCCCCCACTTGTTTCTTAGTTACAAGAAATCCTTCACTAACTAGCTCCCCGTGATCAACCATACTTGTCACTACACTAGGTGTCTCGTAGAAATTAAATTAATTAGGTGCTTACAACGATGCATGTCAAATTTTGACGGCGTTGGCGGAGAGTTGCGCCTTGGTGAAGTTTTCTTTCTTTTATTTACTTGCGTATTTTTAGTTTTAGTCTATCTTGTTATTTTGTCTCTAGTGTCGGTTGCATTAATGTCGATCATGGTTGTTGAAGCATTTTGTAAAAGCCGCACGAGCTAGAGAAGAGGAGACTATGCGGATGATAGAAGACGAGAGGCAAAGACTTGAGGAGGAGAGACCAAACATTGTTGTACAGCTTGCGTAGGATGTCTTAGCTGCCCGACGTGCAGAACGCATACATGTAGTAGAGGATATGCAAGCACCAAATCACCTTAGAGCAACTATGGTGCATTGAACGCGCGTTGTTGTACGCGTCAAATTTAAATAACCCTCTCGTGAGTTAGTAAAGTGGCAAGTAGGAGTCGAATCCGCAGGAAAGTAGGAGTTGAATCCACAGGCAGATTAAATATCAAGCAAGCTAAACTAATCAGTCAAGAGTTAGTGCTCAATTATTTGGTGTCCTTATTTTAATTACAATAAAGTTTTATCAAATATAACTATAGGGAGTAACACGTTAAGTTGAATTCGTCGATAAAAGTCCCTTTAACCTACACTAATTGAATCTTTGGCCTAATGTATTTCACAGTGAACATGCCGATAAAAATCTATTCAATCCACACAATTACACAGATATGCACAAGAAATAATGCAATAATAATGAACTGGTAATTAAACACAAAGTTTCAAAATAATTAGCACATGACCCTGTATGATATTTTGAGACAATGTTATTAATTATCAGTTCAAGTCCTTACATTAATTCTTGTACTCATCCACATGATTTTAATTGATTGGGTTAACGGAATATTTGGGTACAAATTTAACTCAAGAGCTTCAAATCCTATCGTTGAACCTGTTTGATAGTTTGCGGTAATTTCATTTTTCAGGTAGAACGTAACGAATTAGCATTAGTTTTTGTCGACTAATTTAGCTCGTTTGGATCTTAATACTATTTTGAGATAAGATTTTTGCATACTTTTGCGCGGTGTAGCATGTTCTTAGAAGCTATGCTATGCTATGCGTAGTACCTTTTTCAGATTATGCATGAGCTATGAGAACATAAGAATTGCATGCTTAGCGGTGTATGATAAATATTAATTACAAGTGATTATGCTGAGTCATACTATCTTCATCCTATTCAAATCCCTCCGTTGTTTTATTGTTTCTTACTCAAACCCCCCCACTTGTTTCATAGTTACAAGAAATCCTTCACTAACCAGCTTCCTGTGATCAACCCTACGTGTCACTACACTAGGTGTCTCATATGAATTATTTTAATTTGGCGCTTACAACGATGCATATTAAATTTTGACGGCGTTGGCGGAGAGTTGCGTCTTAGTGAAGTTTTCTTTCTTTTATTTACTTGCGTATAAAATAAAAAAAAAGGTCAGAGAATTTAGAGATACGGGTGGTTTTCGGCAATTACGGCCTATAAGAGGTGGTTTTCGGCAATTATCCCTGTTGAGATTTGGGGTTGAATTAATTGAATTTTATTAACCTAATTAATTGAATTAACCTAATTAATTAACCTAATTAATGCCTAATTAATTCATCTAACTGAGATTTGACACTAATTGAACGTTTTCCGTTAAAATGTGTCGGTCAACAAAAGTCAGACGAACAAAAGGTGGTTTTCGGCAATAAAATGTATAAGGGGTGGTTTTCGGCAATAATCCCTATTCATTAATAAGGAAATCTGTTATCTGTGCCATGTCATGCTGACGTCAGCACTGCGTTGCTCAGGGAGCTTTCCCCCGTAGTTCCTTCCACCTGTTTTTCAGCACACTTAAAACAGAAGTCAGCTGAGTGTTTGTTCCCATCAAAACCTATGGGAACCTAGTCACCAACAAATTCCCCCTTTTTGATGGTGACAAACACTCCTTCATAAAAACAGGAAATTATATGACATGTAGAAACCGAAAGCAATGTGAATTCCAGTTTAGACACATAATATAGAATCCACCCAACAAGTTATGTAAGTTAGCCCTAAAACTGAACTCATCCAACAGTTTAATTTCTATAAGTTCCAGTTAGCCCTAGAAACTGATTTTATCCAACATTTACCTTATGAGTTTCCACCGAGGCATAGAAAGCTTGGCTTTCGCAGAAACCACGGATTCACATAAGGCACGGCTTCCCCCTCTGAATATTCCTTTTCTGTTATCTTCCCCCTTTTGGCATCTGATTGAACACTTTTATATGCTGTTTTAGGTCCTTTATACTACTTAGAATTCTAACATATTTAGTATAAGATTACGCTTTTGGTGGTTTTTTGTATCTCAGGTTGATTGAAAGAGTTAGAATAAAAGTGCAACAAGAAGGCTGAATCTCGGAGCAAAAGACAACAAGTTGACAAGAGCCCAAGACAACTAGCGCGCGAGCAGTGTGGCGCGCAAGTATGGGTCGCGAACAGCAGAGCAAAATGATGACGTCAGCAATCAGCGACAAATTCGGAGCGATGACGTCATCACGCGTAAAGAATATTTCTAAGTCTGGAATTTAGAGATAAAGATATTTCCAAAGCTGATTTTTAGAGATAAGGATATATTCTCTTGCCTAAATATTCGAGGAAACCCTAGAAGGCAAGAGTATAAATACACAGCTACCAGGAAATTCCAGACATATACATATTGGAGAGAAAGAGGCGATTCAGAGCAGGATTCGAAGAAGGATCGCAGAACTGCCGGCGCAAGACTGGGACGCGCGACTGACAACGCGCGCATCAGGCTATTAGTTTCAATACTTGTTGTTTATCATATAAATCTTGAGATGAATATGTTCAGCATGTCTAGCTAACTTTCTGAATTCAGTTTAGACTTAGATCTATGAATAATTTTTATTCTTAATGCATGACCTGTTTAGTATTATTACTCCGAGCGACTTGCATGATAACTAGTTTAGATAGTTAGGCGAAGCCTTTACCCGCAGACCTAATTATATATTCTATTATCTAACGTTAAACTATCAGAGGTACGTTATAGTGAATGATAGGAGTAGCACTAGAATAGTTAATCACTACCTTTACCGGATTCGTGGTTAATTAGGCTAGGTTGGGTAGTAATATCATATTAACCTTTACCGAAATATATGTGTAAGTTATTAAGCCTTTACCGGACCTTAGCTTGCGTGAACAATCAGTCATAGATCCTTAGAAAAACCCATGATAAACATAGAAGTTCATAGTGATAAGTCTAAGCTGAGCTCATCTCTTGTTTATTGTCTAACTCTAGTATTGCATTCTGCGCGCCAGTAGTACTTGCGCCTCTGTTTCTTATTTTGTTCATTCACATTCACAATCCCAATTTTAGTTTGTAGATAAAAGACTACTTCTTACCGTGCCCTGTGGATTCGACCCAGCTTGCCAATACTATACTAGTAGGAGAGTCGGGACAAATTTGCAGCACTCAACGACGTGCTCGTCAAATTTTGGCGCCGTTGCCGGGGAACGCGCTAGAGAAGTTTTCTTTTCTTTTCTTTGTTATTTACTTTTCGTTTTTATACAAAGAAAATCCAAAAATATTAGTTACGTTTAACTTAGTTGTAGTTTTTGTTTTGTATGGAAAATAGTGGTGCGAACAGTGTATTCGGCAGAAGAATAGAGACTCCAGACGCGCCAGTGCGCAATGCAGAGAAAGTACGCAGAATGGTTCTGCAGAATAGGGCTGCGCGACTCAAAGACGCGCGAGAGCTAACCTGCGCACAGTCTGGCGCATCAGAGGGGCCTAATACGCGAGATTTTGCGTTTTCTGTTTCTTTACCCTCCGATCATATTAATTATGTTAGTTCATCTAATACTGACACATTTGAATTTTTGCCTTGCAGAGACACTGAAGCTAAGGATGTAGGCAATAGTTCAAGTGTGAGGGAGGAGGTCCGTGCGCTATAAGTGCACAACTTGCGTCAAGCTAACGACGTTGAGCAAAGCACTCGTCGGGAGGTACCCCGATAAACTTTACTTGGTTTTTATTTTTACGTTTTTGTGTGTGTTTAGTTTTTGCGTAGTTTTAATTTTAGTTTTAGGCCCATGTAGTTTTGGGCCATGCATGCATATGGGCTTAGTTTT
Organism: Sedum album; assembly: GCA_006409495.1. Classification (NCBI taxonomy): domain Eukaryota; kingdom Viridiplantae; phylum Streptophyta; class Magnoliopsida; order Saxifragales; family Crassulaceae; genus Sedum; species Sedum album. Next base: position 1,326 of record QZGG01001306.1, on the reverse strand, counting down.
GGGCCATTCATGCATATGGGCTTTTTGTGCTATAAATATGTGATGTGGGGTGAAATTGTGTTACATTTCATTTTCCAACCTATCTCTCTAAACACAAGAACCCAAAGCCACCACCGCTGCAACCAAGAGCCGCCGCGCCGCCGCCGCCACCACGCCCAGAATTGCACAATTTTTGGTCAGAACGTAGATCTCAGTGAAGGTATTCTATTGTCAAAATTTCAGTTAATTTGGACAAATATTGGCGGTTCAATTTTGCAATAGAAGTTTTTAGATCCAGATCTGCATAGTGTTCGCGCGTGACAGGACATGCGCGCCAGTTTGAATTGATTACATATCTCGTGTGTTGCCTATTATGTCTATCTGTGTGGATCAGTCCGAGAAGCTTGATTTCGACATCAAGTACAACATGTACAGTAGGTGCGAGGTGTTGCCTACTGTGTTTGTGGACGAGGACTTTCTGCGCGAGTTGGGGATCTAAGAGGAAGTTCATGATGCATTTGCCGCAATCGGTTGGGTTGCGTTTATGGAGCTGTCTTGTGACACTGACGTTGAGGATGTCATATGAGGGCCTGAGCGACCAGATCATATATAGGCACCGTGGGGTGTACTATGAGGCCCGACCATCACAATTTGGAGTTGTGATGGTTTTGATGTGATGCCCGGCGCGGCAGTTGATGAGCACACCGACCAGGAGGCTCGGGAGGATTGGACGGACGGCAGCAAGCCGTATGCTGGTGGTAGGAGTCTTGGAACTGAGCTTTTGGACCCGAAGATGTTTTATTTTTAGAGGCTCATAACACTCGGGTGCTACATTGGATCACAGCGCCTGGGACTGATGGACATGGAGATCCTCAAGGGTCTCTACTACGGGAAGAAAGTGCGCTACACGCGCCTGCTCACCAGCTATTGGGAAGCTGTGAGCATGAAGGGTCCGCTCCTGTGCGGTGGACTGATCACGCACTTCGTGCGTGCGCTGCACATAGAGCCCTGGGCGAAAGAGCAAACCATTGTACGGGTAGAGTTTCTGACGCGCCAGAAGATGCGCCTGTACAAAGGAATTAAGATACGCGCGGATGGAACTGCGTACTGGAGCTATGGGCGCGGATTGGAGAACGCCAGGCCTGCGCCAGAGGTGGTAGCGCCAGAGCCAGTGGCGCCTAGAAGAAATAGGCGCAGGACTGAGCGTGCGCGAGCAGAATCTAGCGCACAAGGATTTGGCGCACTAGAGCCACAATTTCAGGTTGATGAGCGCTGGGTGTTCAACGCCCAGCGTGTTATGGAATATATGGCGCTACAGGGTGCCAATCTGAATCTGATCTCGCCTAG
>QZGG01001305.1:0-70595 GCA_006409495.1 Sedum album | reverse complement strand
TCAGGTATTGGCTTGGGCCTTTGGTGGTATGATCTTTGCTCTTGTCTACTGCACCGCCGGTGTCTCAGGTAGTTAAAAGATCCAAACTTTGAACCATTTTTGGATTTTTGAATGTAAAGATTTTATCTTTTGAATACTTTTAGGTTTTTGGATCGAAAGATTGAAACTTTACTGATTGTATTGATTTTGATTGTGTATGCGTAGGTGGGCATATCAACCCAGCTGTGACATTCGGGCTGTTGTTGGGGAGGAAGCTGTCGTTGACCAGAGCAGTTTTCTACATAGTGATGCAGTGTTTAGGCGCGATTTGCGGAGCTGGAGTTGTGAAAGGATTCAAGCCAAATCAGTTTATGACAATCGGAGGCGGAGGCAACTATGTTCATCCTGGTTACACCTTGGGAAGTGGGCTTGGAGCTGAAATTGTCGGAACTTTTGTTTTAGTTTACACTGTCTTCTCCGCTACTGACGCCAAGCGTAGCGCCAGAGACTCCCACGTCCCGGTAAAGCACTAATGCCTCGCAACAATTTTTTAAAAATTCAATTCGAGTCCTTGTAGTATTTTTTAATTGAATTTTGACCCTTAAGTTTCTTTTTGTTTAGATTTTGGCACCGTTGCCAATTGGGTTTGCTGTGTTTTTAGTCCACTTGGCTACCATTCCGGTGACCGGTACCGGCATCAACCCGCGAGGAGCTTGGGATCTGCTATTGTCTTCAACAGGCAGCACGTGTGGGATGACCACGTAAGCATCTCTTGCTTGTTAATCATCTAACGTTCACTCACATGTTTTTGTTTGTTGACTTTTTGGTGTGGTGCAATATACAGTGGATCTTTTGGGTGGGACCATTCATTGGAGCAGCACTTGCAGCAGTGTACCATGTGGTTGTGATCAGAGCCAAGCCATTTAAGAACCATAACTAGAGAAATCAAGCGGCTATTTTCAATGAAAAAAGATGAAGATTGATATGACCAAATGTGGGTCGTATTATTCCATCTGTGCTCAATTATGTGTTGTGTTGTTACTTGTGTATGTAATCTTTAATTAATGTAAGCATGTTAATGTTGTTCTGTCATCGGTAGTGGTTGTGTGTTGGTGGGCTTGTGCTTCTTTTTGTGTAGTGCTCCAAGTGACATTAGGTGTCATGAATCCCATGGTAATAATGACAAAATTTCAACCACTGATTATGCTGTCCACTACTCTCTTGCATTTCTCCAACATAAATTGCAACCAATTGTAGAACCATGAGAAAGGGTAATATCAACGCACCGGTCATTGGTGTGTATCGAGGATCACCATGACTAGAAGTCTAGAATGTCCTTCTTGTATACAGAGAATAGTAATATCCTCGGCGTGTATTGAGGATCACTATGATCATAATGTCCTCCCTATATACAGAGAATAATAATGATGGAGGGCATTATGATCAACTGAATTTTTTTGATTCCGTAATTACCATTCCCATTATTTACTTTTGTTCTTGCCCAAATGAAATAAACAAAATACACAACGTTAATAAAGTATATTATGTATTCACCGAGTCATTCGACTCACCCCATTACTTTTAAAATCTCTTTTCAGATTAGCAACAGTTAGTAGTACCAGTTTCGACATCAACAACAGCCGGGGACTTTGCCTTTGACGTACGGGTCATCACAATAATCTTCTGTTATGTTACATTTAGTCATTTTTATTTAAGTACTTTTTAGACGCTCCGTTGTACTTGACATTTGATTAATTATTTTAGGGTTAATTACAGATGACCACCCGCATAATATGTCATATTCCATGCCACCACCTCTATATTGTAATATTACATTCGACCACCTTTATAATTAAAAACTTTCCAAAGAACCACCTCAGTTAACGGCGGTTAACGGAGAGGTGGTTAAATGGAAACAAAATTGATTATAAAGGTGGCGAAGTGGAAACATATTTATTATAGAGGTGGTGTATTGTAATAAAAATACTATTATAATATTAAAAAATTAATATATTTAACGGTAACGGTGACAGTACAGTGCGTGGGTGGTTGATTGGAAATTTTATACTTATAAGGGTGGTGGAATGTATTATTACAATATAGGGGTGGTTTGGTGGAATATAGCATATTATACGGGTGGTTATCCGTAATTAACCCATTATTTTATTCAGATTCTTTTCTTATAAATATTTATACATTTATTGTTATTATTTACGCCTAATTTTGGGTCGTGACACTCACGATTTACCAAAATGAAACAACGAGAGTTTCAAACCAGGAATCCAAAACGTGAAGGAGAAACAGCTTTAGTGTACAAGTCTGCAATATGCATATCAAAATTAACATACGACAACGTGATAGTCCCAATCTGATAATGATGACGAGTAAAGTGACAATCAATTTTTATATGCTTCGTACATTAAGATAAACAGAGTTTCGAATAATCAGAATAACACTAGTGTTATCACAACACGTGTGAGTAGATTCGAAAAGAGAAACACTTACACCAGCCAACAACTAACGTATCCATACTATCTCAGTAGTAATAGATGTCATAACACGATATTCAACTTCGGCAGACGAGTGAGAGACAACTGTTTGCTTTTTGTTCGTTCGAGAAATAAGAGAATTACCAAGAAATATACATAATTTAGTTACTTTCGATCCGAGGGTTACTAGCCCAATCTGCATCCCTCTAAGGAAGAGGTAAAAGGAAACAGAAGTCTTTGAAATTGTGTCCCTTGTAGATAACGACGAATGTGAAGTAAAACGGCCCAATAAACTCAAATTGGAGACTATACAAACTGACTAATAGTAAGCACCGTATTTGTAATATTTGATATTATGATAAGTAGGGTAAAGTTCAAAAGAAACAAAGAGTTTAGATAAGACGGAAGAACTTAATATCAACCGTTAGATTAGATTAATATACGGTTGAGATTAATGTTGATTTTTATATAATGGGCAGTTGGATTTGCAAAAAACCCTAGCGTTTGAGAGTGACGGTTACTTTTTTTAATCAAATATCATCCGTTGGATTATTAGTAATCAACAGTTGAGATCATATCTCACCGTCTCACATATATTTATCGATCCTCTTAAAACCTTACTCATGACAAGTATGAGAGTGAAGATCAAAAATATTAGCTATATACTTAAATGCGATAACCACGTGAAGAGGCCTAAAAGTATTTTGGTCGCAAATGTTTAATTTCAAATTCACAAGCGAAATGTTGTTTTAATTCAAACTTAAAATTATTTCTAGAAATAAACTAGTTAATACATTTTCGGCAAGGCAATTAATCGGAGACGAATCTCACCGGAACCGTACTCATTATTCCCGCCGCCGACTGCTCCGTCTCTACTAGTCCACGATTAAGGTACTCGTCTTTCTCATCTACCGGTTTCAGAAAAATTAATACAACGTGGATTCCTTTATGCGTCGGTTGTGTACTTGTTTAGATCTGGAGTTATGTTGTTGTGTAGAGCACTAGAGCTTCTGGTGGTATTAGGATACGTAACTTAGGTTCGACTTATGTGGTAACTACTTGCATCTTGTAGAGTATTTTATATTCATCAAAGTTGAATTTTAGGGTGTTCGTGTGCATGTTTGATTTGGCATTTGTATTACTAAATCAAGACAGTATCGAAAGAATTTAAGTTGAAATTTTAAGAGAGGTATGTAAGCTTGCATTACTTTATATTTTGAAACGGCAAACTTATGATGTGCTTTCCGCTTTTGAGTTTACAACGACAAACTTTTTAATACAGATATGGAACGTATAAACTATAGGATTGAGGTACAATGTAAATTTTTCCATGCTCCACTCATCTCTAGCATCATGAGCATCCTTTGTGAGGAAACGGTTCTTGAGCATATATTCCACTGTTCATTCTATATTTTCGTGGTTTTGTATGCACAATAAGTCCATATGTACATAGTTTGCATATGTTTTGACAGTTCCTCATTAAAATATTTTTCAGTTGAGGATGAGCCTGAAGATAGCTATCTTTCCTCTTTCAAATTCTTCATGCATAATAGCATGTCTTGAACTCTTGATTTTTCTGAATTAAATCATCAGTTTGGTCTAAACATTAACTTCTGTGAAAACATTTTTCCATTTTGCTTGTACGCACCATGTCTGGTACTCTGGTCTGTATGCTTGCTTTACCAATTTTTCACAACGACACAACCACAACTATGACTTAGACACCCTGCCTGCATTAGCCTTAGTTCAACTAGAAGTGTGTTGGGTGAATGGTGGTTTTTTTCTGTGCTCTTGGTGTGACATTTTCATGATGCAGTGTTGGGTGGCCATAGCTTTTGTCATCTGAACCTATCGTAAGCGTTGTCAGGATCGTTTAACTACCGGTATAGGCATAGCAAACCATTTGACTGTTTTTCCTCTCATTTGAACCCAGATGTGCAATCTGGCTTGACGCTAAGGGCGGAATGGCTAAATTACAAAACGATTATTCGCTCTAAGGTACCTTTATCAAACGTATTTTTCATTTTTATTCCATTCCTGAACAATCATTTAGTAGTCTCTTATTTGATTTTCAAGTCAAGAGGTCAAATGGTCGTTCAACCCCAAAACAAGTATATTTTATTGTTGGGAAATTTACACTGTTGATACTAACAATTGGAAAATGAAAATTAGTTTATGTATACGCTCCTATGTTTTGTCTCTTAGAATGATTGCATAAAATAAGATGAAATTTGATAGAGAATTAAAGACGAATTTGAAGTTTTTACTGTATCTTCTGATCTGGTTGCTACTGAAGTCAAGGTATGTGCCTCGTCTTACAATGAGTCTGTTACTTCTTCTAAGAAAGTACTTACAACAATTAGGTAGCGTTTCTTTAGGAGGTATCACAAATATGAGATGTCCACGACTCCACGGTAATGAAGACATTTATATGATTATATCCAAGGGTATTTCACTTTTCTCTTCAACACTGGATACTTTTGTTTAGTCAAGCAACCATGCCTTTTAGACCAACAGAGATCGGTAGTCCTGAAATTCAGGCTTAACTCTCGTTTGGAAATGAATCTACAAAGTACGAACATGTATCAGTATCACATAGATATGAGAATTTACGGAAGCAGTTACCCTCCCACTTGCTATAACGAGCTGAAAGGAAAAGAAAAAGAACTTATTGTTAACTTCAACTGCATCTACTTAGCGAGTTTTTAACAACAAATGGTAGATATTGTACGTTCCGGCGCGTCTAGGATATTGCTCGTTTCTATATGGGTCAGATAGGGGGAAGATAAACTGACTGTTTACCTCAATTGCATCCACTTTCCGTTATTATCAGTATTTTGAAGATTGAAGATTGCGCAGGTCTATCTATTAACTTTAGAACTGAGATATGTTTCTGTTAATACTTATTATACTACGAAAATCCTTTCAAAGAGATGATATTTGAACTAATTTTTCTACCGGTAAGCAGGGCAATGACAGAAAGGAACTAATGTTGGACAACAAAAGCTTTCACAAGGCCTCCTGACATGGCCATTTGACATGATCTTGCAGAAAATGAGAAACGGGTTAGTGAACAAACTAGTATCCTCACAATATGGTAACTTGGGTCCAGTTAGCCATAACCTTACAATTTTTAGGATAAGCAAGGGACCAATTTGGCAAAGTGCAAACCAAATTGGAAACTTGCCCTTAGGAATCACCAGGCTCCAAGTAGATGAACCATTTCCTATCAAAATTTGATAACTTGGTCTATTATTATTCTCTTAGAATTGAGTATAGATTTACTTTCTTACTAGGCTAACAGAAACATGATGCTAGTTTATGTGCATGCTTATGCTATGGAACACAAACATACAAATTGTACAATGTTGTGCCCTATTCAAGCAAAGCATGAAGAACCGAGTATCATAATTTAGTTTTTATTTTAGGTATTTGTAAATTGCCACACACAATAGTTATATTACAAGTTTCCATATCTTTACCAGTTTTCAAATTAGACTAACCCTTTCTAGTGGTTGTATATTTCAGATTCATAAACCTCCTCTATTGGCTGTTCGGTAGTGGCGGACTGTTCAGTATCGAAAATTACCAGCTGCATTTCCAGACATATAAAGCCTTCAGGTTTCCATGCAGATCCTCGTGTCTTCATCAACTCAAGCCTGAATTCCATAGCGTCTCCATGTAACAGCTGATCAAGTCCTAACTCTGCTCGTCCGACTACCTTACGTCCGTTAGAACACCCTGGATCAACCACAACCCTGGAACTCCTAAGCACTTCCAGACGTAGGACAGCATTCTCAACACAAGTCTCCCCCAGCGGCACAGTGACCAGCTCGTCCCAAACAGGGTCAAGATCACATTTGAAGGCATTAGGGACAACTGGCCTGGTGCGGTACTCATCACCAGGATTGATCCAACAGGCAACACCATAACACCTTTCATTAGTCACTGTTCTAAAGTCAAGGTCAACGTCAACTGCACCGACAATTCTGACTAACAAAAAGGCTTCTTGTTTCGGGCCCAAACATTTCCCTTTGGCCATCTTTGATAATCTAGGCTGCTTGGGCAGTCTCTCTTCTTGCATGCACAGCCGCTTGCGGTCGTGGCCTTCGTCTCCAATGTGACTCATGGTGGGTTGGATGAAATGCGGGGTCAGCTATGTGTTATTAGTCTTTTGAGGATGTCGACTTCTTATTGGAGGCAGTGTCAACCTATGAGTAATTTTTCATCTTTTTATTTAACATTTGCACAAAAAGGTGATATATTTGACCGAATACTTTTTATCTAATTCTAGCAATTATGCACAAAAAGGGAATAAAAGTAATTATGTACCATTTCTAAGACATGACATCAGAGCATGTCATAACAACAAATGGCAAACATTTGAATAAAAGTTTCCGAAATAAATGAATCATTTTTAGCTTAACTTTCTAGTACAACAAAGGTAAGACTAAATCATTATTACGGAGTAGCGGTCTAATAGTTAGTCACTCGATTGGATTAAGGAATAGCGGTCTAATAATTAGTCACTCGATTTCTGTTTTAAGTATGAAGTTTATTCAGTTATTGAATGATTTAGAAATAACTTTTAAATTATTCTTATGATAAACGGAATAGCGGTCTAATGATCAGTAACTCGATCTATATTTAAATCAGAAGTTTATCCAATCCTTAAATGATATAGGAATAAAATTTTAAATCATTCTTATGTGTATGTTGAGGTAAATAAAAATAAAAAAGCTAAAAAATTGAATATACTAGTGAATTTTTAATATTCCAAAATCTATTACTCCGTGAAATAACTTAATTTTTTAGACTACAATGATCAGCTGATTGGCTTGATTCTCATCCCGTCAACATCATGCTAAGTTCTTAGGCAATGGTTTCACACCCTCGACAAGTAGAAGTACGATTTTAAATACGCATCCATATAATAAACAATTAAACGTGACTCACAAAAAATTGCATGTGTTGACTTCTTTTATGTCTTTCCCAAATATTTGTTGATTTTTAATTATTCTCTAAAGCACACATTATGTCCTTTTTACTTTTTCTATAATTGAAAATGGAGAAAGGTTTAAGTATGGCATACAACTTTAAATAAAATTATAGAACATCGACTTATTTGTTGATTTTTACTAATAACCGTCAAATTTAATTGTCCATATCTTTGCATATCCAAACATCCATTTTAATGAAAAATCAATTATAATCTCAACATTCAAATTCGTAAATCATCAAATGAAATTATGTGTCTTTATGTTACAAATTATTTTTGTTTTTATTGAAACTAACCGATTACAAGGGTATTGAGTTGGGTTCTAGAGAGATATGTAATTTTTTTGAGACATAAGGACGTAATCTTAACCGTTGATTTGATTAATTTGGCGGTGGAGATTAAAGTTAGTTTTTAATTAATTGGACGGTGGATTTGGAAAATACTCAGGCTGTTGGTGATTGACGGTTATCAATATCAACCGTTGGATTGATAAAAATCAACGGCTGAGATTATGTACTTCCGTCTTACTAAAAAAATGTGTGTCCTTATAATCTTTCACCAAGGGTATTTAACTTCTTCTTTTTTGATAATCACCAAGGGTATTTAACTTTAAAACGTTAATTATTTTCCTATGTCAGATATTAATTTATTCAAATTAAAATTAAAAAAAACATTTTATATCGAAATGCACAACCAACAGGATCGAGGAGAGAGAAGGAGACTGGAAAGTAGGGCAGATCATTACGCAATAGGCCAATCGATCGACATCGAACCCTACTTCCATTCAATTTTAACATAACTAATCCCGCCGGTCTCTCTGTCTCAATTTTCCATACCTAATTCTTCCACAAATCATACTTTTCTCCATCCGATCGATTGCTTTATTTCGTTTCGATCGCTGCTTTGAAAAATCACAACTACAGCCGATCGATTGATTGATTGATTACTGAGTATGTCTGATGCGGCGATCAACGGCTTGGCCGGTGCCGGTGGAGGCATCATAGCTCAGCTCATCACATATCCTCTTCAAACTGTAATCTCCTTTTTTGTTTATTATTTTCTGTGCTTATTTGTTAAGTGATTTATGTAGAGGTTTTGACTTTGCTTTTTGTTTGATGTTGTTAGGTCAACACCAGGCAGCAGACGGATCGTGATCCCAGCAAGGAGGGGAGTAAAGTTGGGACTATACAGCAAATGTATCAGGTTTTTGTTTTTTTATTGTTTTTATTTGATTTGTATTTTTGCCGTGGAGGTGTTTATGGTGTATGGTTTATAATGTGGTTTAGGTTGTGAAGCAAGAGGGATGGGGGAGGTTGTATGGAGGCTTGGCACCTTCCTTGGTCGGTACTGCTGCATCTCAGGTGAGTGACTTTTAAAACATTTAAAACTAGAATGTGAACGTAATTGGACGGGAATTTCTAGCTTATTGCCTGACTTTTTATTTACCTTTGACATGGAACAGGGTGTTTACTACTATTTTTATCAAATATTTAGGAATAGAGCTGAGGCATCTGCACTTGAAAGAAGGAAAAGAGGAGTTGGTGACGGATCAGTTGGAATGTTGTCGTCTCTATTGGTGGCGGCTTTATCAGGGTATCACCCATTTTCCCCTTTTTTCCTCTCTGGGTAGGGTAGAATGTCAGTTATTGAATTCTCCATATCATCTGAGTTTAGGTGTATGCATGTGTTTTGCTTTGGAACTGATCCTCATATCAAATAAAGATGTCAAATCTGAATCTGTTATTGTTTTTATTTGCCAAGGCGCAAAGGATTGAAGTCCATACAGTTTGATACCAAGCTGAAGTTTAATGCTCATTTATTTTCGTCTACACACTACACTTGATAGGCATTATACTTGTGGATTCTTTTTGTGCACTTGAATGTTGTCAAATTTCACAGTATGCTGCTGGACTTCTAGTTTTTTATGCTACAAATATTTTCATTATGCAGTTGTGTGAATGTCTTGATGACAATTCCCATATGGGTGGTTGTTACACGGATGCAGGTAATGGTCTATTTTAAAAGTGATGAAAATGAAATATTGTAGTAATTTCTAATCATCATATTCATCAAATTTGTGGCATCTTTATTTTTTTCTGGTACATTATATTTAATAGCACTTTTGGTTTTGCAGACTCACACTAAAGCGGCTTCTAAAAAACCTCAACAAACGCATATATCAGCATCTGCAAGTGATGAGCCTCTTTTATCAATACATGAGTCTCCTCGTTATGGGACTGCCACTGTGGTATGCAGATTATCTTATGCTAAGTAGTATGCCAAAATTTGAAATGTAGTCATTAATTCTTGCTTACAATTTACAAATACACGATGTAGCTATATTTTGGACATTTTTTGCTGCTAAGCCAAACAAAAGAAACATAGCAAGAAATATAACAACTCTCAAATGGGAAGATGAACTATTAAAAGCTTTCTTACGATGTAGTGTCTCCAAAGCTGATTGACCTTTAACTTGTAAATCCAGCTCGTCAATTGCTTGTAGGGTTATCAAAACTTGTCGCTGCTGCCAAAACCATGTCAATTTACTGAAAATGTATTGGACTCGGATAATTGTTGTATCTGTGAATGTGTCTTTGCACATTGGTGCAAATTGGTCTTCGTGTTTTATGTTTTGAAAGTCTGGCAATGCGTAAAACAAATGGAGTTACTTATCTGACAATATAATGAAGTGCTACTGCATGTTATATCACATAGGAGCTCAAAATTAACATATTTAGTTTCGGCTAATTGAATTACAATGTATATAAAGCAGAAATCATTGTTATAGGATAATAAATTAAAATAAACATATGAAAGTCATTGTTTGTACTACTGCATGTTATCCTTTTGATGGCTACTGAATGAGTGTCCACTTGTTTCCTCCCTCGTATTCAGACATGTGTGTGCAATCATATCCAACCAATACTATTGTTCGCATCCGATACTTTCCCTTTCTTACACTGTATCTTTACCCAGATTAAAGAAGTGTATGATGAAGCTGGAATTAAGGGATTCTGGAAAGGTGTATTGCCAACACTGATGATGGTAGGTGATATGTGACTCGTTCCACAACAGAAACCAACTTAACTAATTGACTTCGCTGTTGTTTGAAGGTCAGCAACCCTTCCATACAGTTTATGTTGTATGAAACCCTCCTAAAGAAGTTGAAGGAAACCCGTGTGTCAAGTAAGAGAAGCAGCAATGGAGTTACTGCATGGGAGGTAGTGCTGCTTCCAGGATTTGTTATGAACTTTCTTTTCCAACTAACAACTCATCTAATCAAGAGCCCCTTCTTTTTTCCAAAAACACATCATCTAACGTTGTTATTATTAAACTTACTTTATATTGTCAGATATTTATCATTGGAGCTTTGGCAAAGCTTGGGGCCACCCTTATGACATATCCTCTTCTGGTTGTTAAGGTTGATACTATCACGTTTTCCTTTTCTCTGTTGAAAGAAATTGGGGAATTTTTTTACAGTAGTCAGTGTCACACTATTTGTCAAATGTGAGTTTTTGGGCTGCTGCATTCACTTTCGCATAGTGTTAAATATTTTAGTTCTTGGGTTTTTGGAAGTGTCTTCTTGTATACTGCTGACATACTAAAGAAGTCTATAATTGATTTGCCAATGCAGTCAAGGCTTCAAGCCAAGCAAGTCATTGGCGGAGATGGAAGACATCACTATGAAGGTATGGAAAGCAAGCACACTGCACACATTCACTCTGGGCATATCCATGTTCAACCTTTCTGATAAAGGAAATTAAAATGTTTTATATAAAATACGTTGCATCCTCATTAGTCATATAAAACTCTGGGCATAGCCATGTCAATCAGCTTAGTATATCTCATCGTGCACTTATTTTTCATTTTATCTTAAATTATCAGGCACACAGGATGCCATTATGAAGATGATCCGGTATGAAGGATTACCTGGATTCTACAAAGGAATGAGCACAAAGATAGTACAGAGTGTTCTGGCAGCTGCTGTTTTGTTCATGGTGAAAGAAGAGATTGTTAAGGGTGTGCGTTTCTTGCTAACGAAGGATGCCTCTCCTTCAGTCAGATCCAAGTCCTCGAGATAATTACCATTACCAAAGACATGCAATTCTGATTCAGATCATTTTCTAAGCTCCACTAGACAAGAAAGCTTGTTGGCCTTCATCCCATAAGATGATAGAAGAACAGAATAACTCGGCCATTGTGTTGGACCAGCTGTTTGCTTTAGAACAGTGAAGATCGTTTGTTGGGAGAACATAAATCATAAAACTGTATTGTTGAACAGATCATACACACAAGAAAGTCTTTTAGCTATGAAAAGCTTTATGTTCACGCATAAGGAATTGGTGGCAAAATAGAGTTGTCAAAATAATCAGTACGGGCATACAGGAAGAGAAAAGGGATCTAAAATGGCAATAAAGTATGCCAAACCGAGTTGGCCAATACAATACAAAAGTTGAAAAACTACAATTGCTTCTTTTTCTTATGCAAGTAAGAGTAGTATCGTTGAAAATTTAGTACACCCCAAACTAGATGGCGCAAGCTAACCTCCGGCCACAATGCTGCGGTAGTATACAAGAGACTGCGGCTAGTTTGCCACAAAAGAAAATTGCTTAGACGTGTTTCACCGGAGCTTCTGATTACTATATCAGGGTCAGGTGCGACTTCCATGTGCATTCTCTTCTCAATGTCAACCAAACTGATAACTGGGAATTCCATCCCGCACCCAACTTCTTCAAACGCAATGTTACCATTAGAACTTGCATCCCTGCAGGACTCTTGCACAGCATGGCGAATCTCATCTATTGAAGTATATGATATACATATGGAGAGCACAGCTTTGTCGTTGTGGGCAGTAGCTTTCATGGCCTTTTCAGCAGCTATCCGAACTGATTCGTTCAGGAGCTTCAAGTTACCTATAAAATGAACTCGAATGCCATATTGGTAGACAATACTTTCGGCCTTTAGCAAGCTCTCAATCTTTTCTTGCAACAATTCCATCAACTTTTGAATTTCTTCAGGCGGACGTTTGAAATTGTCAATGCTGAAGGCATACACAGTCACATACTTTACTCCCAGTCTATAACAGTATTTAAGCAGGTTCATCAGAGCTACGTATCCAGCCCTGTGACCCATTCCATACGACAGATTGTGGGTTTTCTCATACCTACGGTTTCCATCCATTATGAAGGCTATGTGACATGGAATGGGACCAATGGATAAAATCCCAAACAAGAATCTTTGTATAAAGTTAAACACAGCTTCGAAGAACGACTTGACAGGGGACGAACTTGTGGAATCTTCCTCCATTTCTGAGATCAAATTCACCAATGGCAGCAGGTCGAGGTTCAACTATCTATTAGACATAAAAAGAAATAAATCAGCTTTTGCACATACACGAAGAAACAGACATTTTAATGTTTCCATTTAAAGGTGCAGTACAAATAATGATTACTAGTGTAAACATGCATTATTTTCCAGTCAAGAATAAACACGAACAAGAAAGTGCAAATCAATGCAATATCCCCACGGAAGACGCTGAGTGATGAGTATCTTAAAATGAGCTTCAGCATCTCTAACATCAAACAAGAAAGACAACGGTAATAGTGTCCTGAGAGCACTCAATCGCGAACGATTTTCATTAGGATTGCATAAAACTACCTACAAGGCTTGGCTCGTCGAACAATTCTATCGGAAAGATTAAAAAGCTATTAACACATGTATACAAAGAACTAAACAATTTGCTATCCATTCACACCCAAACTCACGAAAACACTCAAGCATATCATCTTATTCTACAAAACAATAACTTCATACACGTCGGTGGAAAAATGCTCCAACAAAACAACATTACATATTTCCGTAACGAAAAAAACCAGCAAAGCAGAATTATACTCCAACAATTTCAATAAAGAACCATTGAAGCAAAGATAAAAAACATAATACAATTTACCTCAGTAGCAACTAGCAAGCATCAAAATCCATCCAAAACAAGAATGAAAAGGGCGCATCAAGCAAGATGGTATCTTTCTTAAATCTGACGCATCATTGTAATTGAGTAGCACTTGCACGTATATGCCTCTATTTGAAATCAAGCACTACGTCATCCACGAGTGGCGCGATTCGCGGATTGGAGAAGCGAGGAATAATCAATTGATTGAAAAGAGTAATGGGTGTGATTTAGATTTAGTGTTTTTGTGCGGCGAAAAGTGAGAGGGGTTGGTGAGTCAACGACGGCGACCAGGACAGGGCCGATGAGTTTAGAATTAGGTTTAGCTTTTTGGAATATCAAATTTTAAAAATAAAAATTAATAGAAAGAGGTATATTTTTATAAGATTCAATAATATATTTTTACACGTTAATTTGATTAAGTTGATGGTCAAATTATGAATGGTTGGATTTGATAATTATTTTTTATTTAAATCTCATCGTGAAAATTGTGTATCAGGAGAATTATGAAATACGAACTGTACGTTCAAAAAGTATCAGTTTAATGGTTGATGAATGATCAAACCTCATAATCAGTATAATGAGAATTTTTATTTAGTGACTTTGCACAGCTCAAATTAGGATCTTCATTGCTATCAAAAAAAAAATTAGGATCTTCATTTGCTACACAAAAATGAAGAAACTGAAATCAATAATCATAGAAGAGTAGACAATGTGGTGGAACAAGAAACTTTCCTTTCTACTATTGCAAAAGCCAACAGTTAGTGGCACTTAAAATGCCTTTGCCTTGCCTACCACACAGTTCATAAAGCAGACAGTGTACACCAAACAAGACTCATTGTCTGCCAGCTTCCTCAAAACCATAAGAATCTTTCCATTAGATTATTCTTGTTGAGCTGTAGTTGACATGGTGTTGTTGGCTGTAAAGCAGAAGAGGGATTTGCAAACTAGTGGTTCGATACTTTTGCTGTTGGGAATCTTGAAAACTTAAGGCGAAGAGAGATTCCCCTTTTTTTTAAAATCTTTTCTTGTCTAACGTATCGAGACATAATGGAGTGCGTGGAAGCTCACAGTGATGATTTTTTACCAGTGAGGAAGTGGCAAACCTTTTTTCAAGTACCTTTTGCAAAATGGACGAATAGTCGAAGATGCCTCAAATTCTGTTGCTTGAACAAGAACTTGGGTACTTCTGCAAGTGTTTATAGGCATTTAGTGTAGAAGAAGTCATCAAGTTTGGCTACTGAACTTGGCGACTAGTTAAGCATGTTTGTAGGATAGTGGATGGTAGAGATCGGATGATCTGCGACCCAACAGATATCCTATTGATCTCTACGACCCTTCCATCAGACGGTTGGATCGATTTGATTTAACGGTTCACAATTTATCTTTTTGAATTTTTTGTATTTTAGTGAAAAGTCAAAATACACGCGTACTGGTCAAAATGTACAAATAAGCTAAATCAAAAGTACAAACAGTTGAAACCCAAAAATGCAAATGCCCTGAGATTGCAGAGGAATTACACTCCTCAATGGTATTAGAAAGATATCAGTAGTGGATGCAACAGTCAGATTCCTGTTTAGTTCACAGTTTAAAAATAACACATTTTAGTGATCATCTATTTGTACACTGTGACTATGTCGACCTCTTGCATTTGATGGAACTTTTGAAATAACCAGTTTGGTTCTTATGGAACCTGAATGAAAATGTATCCGAAAATGTAATGATCATCGATTCTCCAACACAATAGATTTACAATGCAGGATATATGAAGAGTTGACGCAACATGTTTCGAGTTTTTCTTAGCCTTTTTGTCAATATAATTCAAAATAAGGCTTGAAAAATGCTCGTCTTCAGTCCATGGAATACCTTTTCTTCTTCTCATGATCAACTGACTTGGACCTTGAGGACTTCTTTCTAAGCGTGCCAAAATCATGATCATTTCCCATCGGTCAGAAGTGTTCTTGTCATAAATTGCCAGTGCGCTTTCGAATAACTTGTTTTCTTCTCTCGTCCAGTACGGAAAACCTTGGTATATGGTGTCCATACTTATAACCAAAGACCGGTACTCCGGTTTATAAAGATAACCGGTACAGAAAAAAGATTCCAAAATCAAAACTAGCACAACTAAAACAAAAGCGACAAGTGACAACAGATGTTGAGGATCAAGAAATCAGACCTGACATGAAGACAGCTAAGATTTCAACTTCAAACACAATCTTCATATTATTAAGGTTTACAGAAATGAAATATAAGTCAAATTTACAAGCCCACTGGTAAAAAACCAAATGAGTTAACTTTATCCCACATAAACTACTTTAGAAACTACAGCCTTAAGATTAATAAAAGAGCATAAATCAGCAAGCGACCAACACCCCAAAAACTGCAAGACCCAGATAAAATAAACACCCAAGAAAGCTAGGGAAGGACTCAAAGTGGCCAAGTGATTGAGCTAAAGAATCCTCACACATGGGATGGAAGTAGTGAAGGTTTAGAGGGTTGCTGTAATGCTGTTGGGAACTGAGGATGAAAGGAGGAGCATAAGCCTGCATAAACAACATAAAAAAGCACACAACTTTTTGGTGCTTAATATGGCGGATCATGTGCTAAGAAAATGCAGCACTGAAAAGACCGCCCTATGTGTTAGGAATTGGTTAGTTTTCTTGTTTTCAATTCAGCAAGCTCTTGATTTAGCATATCTTAAGGCTGCTACATTTAGTTTTAAGATGATAATTTAGATGAATTCTTGCATATGACTTTGCAATTGAATGATACTAACTTACTATGTATGCTAAAAAAGTATTGTTATAATCTCGATGAATTCTCCACGTGATTCTTTTCAAACTGTTAAGAATGCATTCCAATATGTTGGAACTTTGTCTCGTTATGATATCTTGTGTACCGACCTAAGAAATAGGGAAATTGAGATTATGAATAAAACTAAAATGTGAGTGTAAGAGAAATGTGAGATAATGAATTGGATGAGACATTTGATTAGATGTCTAATATACCCTCCTATCAATCACAAACCCCTAAACCTTGTCATGTGTCGGCATCTTCTTCCTAATGTATCATAGGTGTGTGGCTCATATGCACTCTATTTTAAGATACGTTTTACTGAAAACAATCATCGGATGCTCTTCGTGTTAAAAGTTTACAAAGCTATCTGTATGCCAGTCTGTATGACTGTATACCACAAGCCAACAATAATGCAAGTTCCTCAAGAGTAATGCTCTTTTGAGACTCTCAATTTTGGGTGAGACCCTGAGACCCCAATCATGGCCGTTGATTGAGTTTGCTTTTAGGGTACAGATTGTGTCACGTGGAGGTGAGAGAACAAAAGCAACAATTTCTCTCACCTCCGATTTTTGAATTTCTCTAACCTTCACGTGGCACAATCTGGACCCCAAAAGCAAACCCAATCAACGGCCATGATTGGAGTCTCAGGATCTCACTCAATAGTAAGGGTCTCAAAAGAGCATTACTCAGTTCCTCAAACATATATTTAATCAACCTTGGTTTGGATGAATGCTCACCATTGAATCTCTCATCATCAGTTGATCTGCTCGCTTAGACGCTGATTTTCAACACTGCAGTTTCAGAAATGGAAGAGCACTGCATTGGTTTTGCTCCTATCAAATGGTTTATTGAAGTTGTATTACATAGATTCTTGATCGGTATCTTAACCATTGGTCCCATTCCTCGTCACATTGCTTTTATAATGGATGGAAACCGAAGGTATGCTAAAACCCACAATTTGTCAAATGGGATGGGTCACAGGACTGGTAATACATCTCTGATGAACCTGCTCAAAAATTGCTCAGAAATCGGAATAAAGTATGTGACGATCTACGCCTTCAGCATTGACAATTTCAATCGTCCGGCTGATGAAGTACAAGCTCTGATGGAATTGTTTGAAGAGAAGATAAATAACATTGCAGACCCAGGAAGTATTGTTCAACAATATGGCTATAAAGTTCATTTTATAGGAAACATGAAGCTCTTAAATGAATCAGTTCGGTTAGCTGCCAATAATGCCGTGAAGGCTACTGCCCGTAATGACCGAGCAGTGCTATCAATATGTATAGCGTATACTTCGACAGACGAGGTTCTCAACGCTATGCAAGAATCCTGCAATGCAGCAAACTCAGTGAATAATTGTATACATTTGGTGGACATGGAGAGGAGAATGTACATGGCTGTAGCACCTGATCCTGATTTAGTAGTCAGAAGCTCCGGTCAGACTAGACTAAGCAATTTTCTTTTGTGGCAAACGAGTTACAGTCTACTGCATACCACTGCTGCCTTCTGGCCGGAAGTTGGCGCGGGGCATCTGGTTTGGGCTTTGTTAAACTATCAACGAAGCTGCTCATACTTGCAGATGAAAATCAAGCAAGTTTAGTTTTATCTAGTGCTTTTCAGGATCATATCAAAAATATTAATAAGTGTTTAAGGTTACAGCAGTTGGCATTAACCTTCAATAGCATTTCAAAACAGGAACAAATACAGGAGATACAAATTAAAAATTACTTCACTGAGATTCACCCAAATGCAAGAGCTAAATTAGCCGAACTTTGTTTAGGTAAATTATCCCTAATACCTGAAAGATCGATGATTTATCATAATTTTTTCAGTCTCATTATCAATGGAATGGTCTCCGGTTACACAAAACAGCTATAAGTGAATCCATGCCGGTAAACCAAGCTAAAACTAGAAGAAACAACCCACGGCTAATTTCAAGACTAACCACATGGTAAATTACAGTTTTCAATATCAGATTATTGAACAAAACATGTAAAGCTCAGACTGACAGAACTTCATAATCATAGTGCAACAATAATAGCTATGTAGCAGTAGAATATAGGGATATAAAAATATGTGGTGGAAATTGGAATAATAAAAATTAGCCAATTAAGTAGTTAAGTTATTCTTCATTGGTATCTCTACAAAACATTGACAAAAGAGTAGAAAATAGAAACCATCTTTCAGCTATTTTAATAAAGTGTTCATAAAATTTTCCTGGCAACCATCCAATGTTAAAAAAATAGTGACAGGACAAAATGATCTCATAGCCTTCAAGGTAAACAATTCTGCATCGCTCCATGATGCCACTAACTGGGATAACTGCATAAAAGAAGGAAAGTGTGATGATAACAAAGAATATAATACGTAAAAAACCAA
This sequence comes from Sedum album, assembly GCA_006409495.1. Classification (NCBI taxonomy): domain Eukaryota; kingdom Viridiplantae; phylum Streptophyta; class Magnoliopsida; order Saxifragales; family Crassulaceae; genus Sedum; species Sedum album. The sequence continues at coordinate 52,003 of QZGG01001305.1, read as the reverse complement.
GTTCTGTTGAAAACATGCAGTTTAAAAGACGATGTTAATAGACCAAACAAATGCAATTTGCTTCACTAAAAATAAAAAACTTAATCAAACAACTAATAAAAGCAAAATAACACATAATATTAGAAAAGTAGTACAAGTATATTTTTCATGCAAAACCTAGTCAACACATTCAACAATTAAGATTGACAAGCAGTAACGAGGCATTCAATATTATTCACAAGTTAAATGTAAAAATACTATAGTTTGGAAGCTGCGATCAAACTGAAATACTTGCAAGTAAACAGTATCTTAACATCCAGAACTCAGAAATACACCAAAATCTATTGCCATGCTCTACCCTACAAGCCCCTGTATACTAACAATGACAAAATCAAATTGACTGAAAACTTAAAAAGCAGGAGCAAAAAGTTTCAAAGTGGTAAAATGTACCTTAAATGTTGCTTGGGTACATGAACACTCTAACTCTGGCTCCCTATAATTAGAAAACAGCAAAACAAAGCTGAGAATCAACATATGAATCACATTCAACACACTAAAGCAAGCAATTCGAATGTAAATCCATCTAAATACCATAGACTTTGGAGGAAGATTGGAGGTGAACTTTGCACGAACTACTCCACTGTTACCATGAGGCCTAATAACCTTTCCCCAAATACATCTATAGTGAGTTCCATTCTTCTTAATAGGCGCCTTGTAAATGTAAGCCATACGCTTTCCAGCATACCAAGCCACATCCTCCTTGGTGTTTAACTCCCTCAATTTGAACCAGCGATGTGTTTGGGTACTGATTCACCTTAGACCTAATAACCCAAATTCAAATCTCAATTTAGTCAATCATACGTCAAAACACAATACGAATCAGAAAATTTAGAAACTAAATCGCACCTCTTGTATCCGAGAACAGTGCCTCTGACGTAAAGTCTGCATACGAGAATAGATTCAATTCAATACAAAATTAAGATCACAAAAACAAAATCTCAAGAATCGAAGCAACTAACCTGACGCGCTCTCCTTGTCGTCCTTTCACCATTTTCACCGGAAGCTTGTAGAGCTGATTCGCGTCGCGTTAACAGGAGAGAGAGTGATAGCGTCAGAAACCCTAATTGGCCGAAGCACGAATTTTTTGGAATTTATATGGCCCATGAAAATCTGCTGCTTGATTGGGCCGAACGAACCGGTTGGCCCAGGTAAGAGTAATCCGGCCGAGTTCGATTAAATCGAACAGCTAAACGAAACCGTTGGTTCAATTGTAATTGGCCAAGAATACCCTCGTCGTCTCCGGATCTCGTCATCTAAATACGACGCTGTGTATCTCCGCCGATCATCAAATTTCAGGTACGATCGGTGCAATCGCGTTATTTTATCGGCTCTTCTTGGTTTGATTTACTGATTTCGAAATTATTTGTTGATTCGTTGGATCGGTGATTTGATTTCGATAATTCGGTGCAATTTGTTTCTGGAATTTTGCATCTTGATACTAGCAATCAAATGTTAATATTCACTGGGTGTTTTTTTTCTTACATTATTTTTCTCTGATGTTTGCTGTGCTGTAAGCTAAGCTGTATGCCTAAGCTGGATATATTTGAGCTTTTTAAATAATCAAGAATCTGTTTTGCTGGAATGTTTGTACACGGTTTCATCAGTGAATGCGGATTGCTGACAACATGGGTCCCTATTATTCTCCATGCCGTAGGGTTAGGACTTTAATTTCCTTTAGGAGGAAATTTATTGGTTATCAATATTATTGGTTAGTGTAACTGAGTCAAATAAGTTTTCCATTTTGCCAAAATGGAGACTGCTGCTAGTAGTTCTCCCCATGTATCTTATCCATTGAATGTTCACCTGTCTGTTAAATGATTGTGTTTTGTGTTGATTTTTATTAATACATCGTGCTGAAATATTCAAGTCAACCCTAAATGCCCGTGATAATTTCTTGGTGCTTAAGCTGGTAATGGTAGCTACTTAATGATTTGTGGAGTTTTTCACTCTGTTGTGATTTTGATCGAAGTGTCTTTCAGTCACCTGCGTGTTTGATATATTTGAACGTTAGCAAAAGCCCTCGGTGAAATTTCTCTTGTTTTGGTATTGTTGTTTGTATTCTTTACAGGTTGATATGGGGTTGTGGACCTTGTTGGAGGGATGTCTTCTGCTTACAAATGCACTAGCCATACTGAATGAAGATCGTTTTCTAGCACCAAGAGGATGGAGCTTTACAGACTTCCCTGGTGGGACAGCCAAATCTTTCAAGGGGCAACTGGTGGGTCTTATTTACGCCACCCAGTATATGAGAGTTCCTCTAATAATTCTCAATACTATTTGCATCATAGTGAAGCTGGTATCTGGTTGATTATCCGTGCCATCATACTGCAGTGTTAAACACACCTTCGTTTCAGATGTAGATCAGTGAGGACTTGTTTCAGTTGTGATCCCATAGCAAGATAAAGATGTCCTGTTTCTTTAAAATTATTTCTTAAAGACACATTTTACATATTGTATTTAGAAACGTTAAAGTCCTTGTTAAATATAAGCTTTGTCATTGAAGGTTGTATTCAAATGCATAACTTTGCTAAACATAGCATCAGGGTATCTCTTCCGTCAACATTTGCAGAAAATAAAAGCCATAAAATGCTATACAATGAGCTGAGAACAGCATACAGGAATCAAGTAGTTTTACAACCACGTTGAATACAACAGTTTCTCAGGCTACACTGCCTCATGTTCACTACCAATGTACAAAATCATGCCATGCCTCAAGTCAAGGCTACCTCACAGAGCTGGTGAAGCTACTGTTCAATTCACATAACTTAATCCCATCATCTACATCATTCTCGACAACCACATTGATGTTTTCATATTTGAACTCTGGCTCAGCTTGTATTCTATGCCTATCAACAAACACAACCCACAAGAACAAAATCACGAAAGCCATCAACGCACCACACCCTGTTGTAAATATCACCCCAGCAAGGATAGACAGCGGACGAAACTTGCTCTTCTGGTCATCCTCATATGCTTCTTCATTCTTTCCACTCTGATCAACTCCATTTAAAGAAGCTGGATCCAGTGGCTGCGAATGCAACAAGCTTTTCACATCTCTAACAACAAATTTGCAAGAATACAAGGTACTACTCTGAATAGAATTCCCGCTAGAACCACTAATACCCACATAAACCTCGTCACCCTTCCACATTTGCCCCAAATCAACACTGTAACTAACCAACGGATCATAAGGCCGAGCAGTCCCAAATTGACTCAACCTAACCTCAATCCGCTTGGAACCCTCATCATAATCAATCCAAGATTGCAACTTTTTACCACTATTCAGCACCAAATCAACATCTGAAATATTAGCAACTCTAGAAGACACCAACTCACTCACATCAATCCCAATACGATTCCTATCTTCTGACGTATCAAACTCCACCCCAAAAAACCTATCTTCTCCACTCAGACCAAATTTACCTTTTCCTGTAAACTTCAATACCAAATCATTAGTCCCGATCAAGAACACAATCCCATCTCCCTTCTCCGCGGAGATCGAGAACGAAAAATGCGCGGAGAATGACACACTGCCACCATCAGCATCAAATCTGACACCTTTTTGATACATTACCATCCCAATACTCGAGATCGATTGATTTGTGAGTCTTATAGACGACCCTCCATCGACAAACGCGGCGTCGCCATAAAGTGAGATCTTGGAATCGAAAAAGTTGAGGTTGTAATTGGTGGTGGGGGTATGGTTGGAATCAGAAGAGAGGATGAGAATGGGGTTTGAGAAGAGAACGATGAATAATGCTATGAGGCAGAAAAATCCTGTGTGTGTGACGGAGAATGAAAATCCGGCCATTTTAGTCTTCATCGGATTTTGAGATTTTGTCGGTTGTGATCGTCGGCTTCGTCTCAGGGTTCTCCGACAATGCAGGATTATGACCAAATCACCAAACCATATGGATGAGGTAAAGACGCGTTGAGATGTCGCTACTGCAATTCACGCTGTCGAAACGCTGCGTTTTGTAGTCATACTCAAACCACCCACATAGCCACAACACCCGCTTGGGCGCTTGCACTCAAAATTTTAAAATTACTTTTTCTAGGAGTATGTAATTACATATAAATTGAACTTTTTATTGAGGACTCACCAATGGAGAAGCGGCCGACGGACGGATCAACAGGCGGCGGCAGCTGCGTCAAAGAAGGAAGTAAAAGTCAGACCTAATTGTAATAGGGCAACGAATTGTAAAATTAGAAACTTCTGGGACTCTAGTCGAATTAGTTAGTATTTATGTACCAAAATGTAAATAGGTAGTTTTTGTAACTAACTGTAACTGAATCTGTTACTTAAAACAGATCCAGCTCATTTTTGATCCTGTAATGAAATCTGATATTTTCACCTTTGGTTTTCTGATCCAACTCCGATCAAGTTCAGGCGTCAGTCCGGCGTCTCCGGCCACGCATTCTTGAACTTTCACATGGTATCAGTTACCTCTTCGATCTTTATTCACGCTTCTGCAGACAGATCTGCTTTCAGCTCTTGATTTCATCTTCAATTCTTCAAGATTCTTCAAGAAATGTCTGATATTCCGGCCACAGCAAGTTCCTCTTCCGCCAGTTTCATTGATCCTGCAAATGATCCGATGCACATCAGTTCTAATGAGAATATTGGTGTTACTCTAGTTTCTCAACTTCTTGAAGGACCTGAGAATTACATCACATGGAGGAAGTCAATGATAAGAGCCCTAGGGTTCAAAATGAAGCTTGGTTTCATCTATGGAAGGTTTCCTAAACCTACAGATCCATATGAACTGGCTAAGTGGGAGAAATGCAACAATGCTGTTCTGTCATGGATCACTAATTCAGTCAGTAAAGATATTGCAGGCTCCTTGGTTCACATGGAAGATGCATCTCAGGCTTGGACTGATATAGGTATGGTGGTTCTAATGGTCCTATGATATTTGCTTTACAAGAAGAGATATATAACCTGAAACAAGGGGATCTAAGTGTGGCTAGTTACTACAACAAGTTAATCCAGTTTTGGGCTGAGGAGGATGCATTATGTGTGCATGACTTATGTGAGTTAGGTGCAGCTTGCAAATCTACAAAGTGTATGATGCAGAAGAAGGAACAAGACAGGATTATGAAATTCCTAATGGGTCTGAACGAAGTGCATTTTCAAATCAGATCTCAAATCCTAGCTCTTGATCCTCTACCTAACATTGGCAAGATTTACAACATGGTACGCCAAGATGAAAAGCAACAAGGCCTTAACAGAACTCTAGGCATGGATGCATCAGCTCTATATGCAAGTCAGAACAAGCAAACCACAAAAGGAAGTTCTAGCAACAATTCAAATGCAAAGGATCAGAATCAAGAAAAGAAAGATCTCTATTGCTCACACTGCAGAATGAAGGGACATACCAGGGATACTTGCTACAAGCTCAATGGTTATCCACCAAATTATAAGCCATCCAGGAGGAATGCTACAGGCCCTGGTAACAAAAATAACAAAGCTGTTAATAATGTTGTTACTGACAACAATTCTGCAGGATCAGATGACAAAGTTGACAAACAGGAGCAACAATTTGATTTGAGCACAATCAAGATGAACCAAGAGCAAATTAATAGGCTGATGTCTCTTCTGAACAACTGCACTACTGATGCTACTCATATGTCAGGTATCACCTGCCTAACATCTATTTCTATATGCAAGAATGATTGGATAATTGATAGTGGAGCCACTGATCACATTACTCCTCATTTGCATCTATTGAAAGATTTACGGAAATTATCTGTACCTTACAAAGTCCTTATGCCTGATGGGAATTCCATCTTAGTTCATCAGACAGGAAGTTATCAGTTGACACCTGAGATCACCCTCTTGAATGTTCTGCTAGTGCCTGAAATTAAATACAATCTGATTAGCGTCTCAAGGTTATTATCTGATGCAAATGCAACAGTCACATTTACTAATCGTGGATGCTACATTCAGGCCCAAGCAGGTCAGACATTTCAATGGATTGGTGAAGCTATCCATGGATTGTTCCAGTACAAAAGTGATGACTCAGGGAATTGTGCATCAGTTCAGAGAAAGAGTGATTCAACTTTATGGCATAAGCGGTTGGGTCATGTTCCTTTCACAAAAATGTTAACTAGCATGAAACATTATATTCCTATTGCAGACTGTAGTCTAAAGAATGTTCATTGTGACATTTGTCGCAAGCTAGGCAATGCAGATTACCATTTCCAATCAGTTTCACTCAGAGTACTTCTATTTTTGAGCTCATTCATGCAGATGTATGGGGACCATACAGGGTACCTACTCTACTGGTGCTAGGTTTTTCCTAACCATTGTTGAAGATTATTCAAAATGCACATGGACTTTCTTAATACCTAGCAAAGTGAAGTCTCTGACAAAGTGATTCAGTTCTACAAAATGGTGCAAACACATTTGGAAAGAATATCAAGACTCTACGCAGTGATAATGGAAAGAATTCCTAAATTCCAAGCTATCACAGTTTCTAGCAAATGAAGGTACATTGCATCAGACAAGCTGTCCATACACACCTGAGCAGAATGGAATTGTTGAAAGAAAGCACAGGTACTTACTGGAAGTTGCGAGAGCACTGAAATTCCAAGCTTCTATTCCTGATCATTTCTGGGGTGATTGTATTTTAACTGCAACATACATAACAAACAGAGTTACATCAGTAACCTCAAAGGCAAGTCTCCTTATGAAGTCTTATTCTTGCAAAAGCCAGATTTTATCAAACTCAAGGTTTTTGGATGTCTATGCTATGCTACAAACAGATTACCTCACAAAGACAAATTTGATCAGAGAGCTCATCCTTGTGTCTTTCTTGGTTACCCTTATGGCCAAAAGGGTTACAAGTTATATAATCTGCACACAAACCAGATTCAGGTTACCAGAGATGTACATTTCAAGGAGGATATATTTCCTTTTCAAAAAGAAAGTACAGAAAGCTCAGTTGACAGTCAACAAATGCCTTATTTTAGTCCTCCAATGTTTACTAATGAAGAATTTTTTCCTACACAGAGGGTGTCAAATTCAGACATTACTCAGGCTGTTCCTTCAGCAGAGATCACTGAGAATGACCCTCCTGAAAATGCCATTCCAGTCAGAAGATCTACAAGAATCAGAAAAGAGCCATCTAGACTAAAAGACTACATATGTCCTACAGTTACTATGGTTTCTAATAAGGAGATTGCTTATCCCCTAACTTCTTATGTGAACTACTCAGGTTGTTCTGAAAAGTTCCAGAGGTTCTCTATGAACATTATTTCTGACTCAGAGCCAAGATCATACAGTGAGGCTAGTAAGCATTCAGAATGGCTACAGGCAATGGAAACAGAAATTGCAGCCTTGGAGGCTAATAACACTTGGCATTTGACTACATTACCTACAGGAAAGAAACCTATTGGTTGCAATGGGTATACAAAATAAAACGAAAGGCTGATGGATCTATTGAGAGATTTAAGGCTAGACTGGTGGCTAAAGGATTTACTCAGCTTGAAGGCCTTGACTACCATGAAACTTTGCCCCTGTGGTAAAAATGACCACAGTTCGAGCTCTCCTAGCAGTTGCTGTTACTAAAGGCTGGCCCCTATACCAACTTGACGTAAATAATGCTTTTCTACATGGGAATCTTGAGGAAGAAGTCTACATGAAAATTCCTACAGGTTTCTATAAGAAAGCTAGGTCACAAGGTTTGGTTTGCAGACTTGACAAGAGCCTCTATGGTTTAAAGCAAGCCTCACGCCAATGGTTCAGCAAGTTTAGTGAAGCTCTAATTCAGTTTGGGTTTACAGCTAGCCTAAATGATTACTCTATGTTCACATATTCAAAGGAAGGCCAATTTCTAATCCTTCTAGTATATGTTGATGACGTGATCCTCACAGGCACATCTGAAGCTCTTATATCTCAGGTCAAGGAGTTCATTCATTCCAGATTTCAGATAAAGGATCTAGGGAATTTACAGTATTTCCTAGGTTTGGAGGTTGCTCGATCTAACTCAGGCTTATTTCTGAATCAAAGGAAGTACACCTTAGAACTGATCTCAGAAGCAGGACTAACTGCTTGCAAACCAGCACCTCTACCTATTGATCCAAGACACAAGTTGGCATTATCTGAATCTCCTATTCTAGATGATCCTACACCCTACAGACGTCTAGTTGGGCAGATGATTTACTTGACAGTCACAAGACCTGACATTGCCTATTCTGTGCATATTCTAAGTCAATTCATGACAAATCCTAGAGAAGATCATATGAAAGCAGCTCATCGAGTTTTGAAATACCTGAAGAGTGCTCCTGCTCAGGGCCTCTACTATCCAGCTTCTCAGCAGCTCACTCTGACTGCCTACTGTGATGCTGACTGGGGATCTTGTCCAGTTACCAGGAGGAGTGTCACTGGTTATGCTATCTCCCTTGGCTCATCCCTCATTTCCTGGCGAACAAAGAAGCAGCAGATTGTTAGTCGCTCATCAGCTGAAGCTGAGTACAGGTCAATGGCACAAACCTGTTGTGAATTGGCTTGGCTCACTCGTCTTCTTCGTGATATGCAGGTTGAACAAGTTGAGCCAATTTCTCTATACTGCGACAATAAAGCTGCTATCCACATTGCTAGGAATCCTGTCTTCCACGAACGGACTAAGCACATCGAACTGGATTGTCATATTGTCCGACAACATACCACCTCAGGATTGATTCGACCGATTATGTCTCCACTACTGAGCAAGCAGCAGATCTCCTCACCAAGGGGTTATCAGCTGAAGCCCTCAAATATCTCTCCTCCAAGCTCAACGTGTTGAACTTTCTCCACACGCTGAGCTTGCGGGGGGGTATTGAGGACTCACCAATGGAGAAGCGGCCGACGGACGGATCAACAGGCGGCGGCAGCTGCGTCAAAGAAGGAAGTAAAAGTCAGACCTAATTGTAATAGGGCAACGAATTGTAAAATTAGAAACTTCTGAGACTCTAGTCGAATTAGTTAGTATTTATGTACCAAAATGTAAATAGGTAGTTTTTGTAACTAACTGTAACTGAATCTGTTACTTAAAACAGATCCAGCTCATTTTGATCCTGTAATGAAATCTGATATTTTCACCTTTGGTTTTCTGATCCAACTCCGATCAAGTTCCGGCGTCAGTCCGGCGTCTCCGGCCACGCGTTCTTGAACTTTCACACTTTTGGTAAAATGTAGAAATAAGGGGTAGTTAGGATTAAGATACAGTGCAGCGAAAGCAATTTAATGCGAGCCAAAACTATGTAGTTTTAGTAAAGGGTTCACTCAAGACTACGTAGGGTTATAGTAAAAAACGTCAATACGACGTCGTCTTTATCCTCGCAGCAAATAGCTGCGTATTACCGGATCCGAGTCCGGGTAGTTATGGAGTAATTAATAGACTTATGACTGGGGCGAAATATGAAATAGCATCGTGGTCAACGGAAATTGACGGAAGAGTCAACGAAAAATGAGGGAAGTTCGAAGACAATGGCAAAACCGTAGTTTCAAGAAAACCGTCTCACCGAATCACAAAACGAAATTTGAAACGAAAGTAGTTACAGACAGCAGACGAGACGACGTGGAGATGACGAGCAGTAACGGAGCGGAAGCGTCGGGAACCGGAGCGGTGGAGGAAGCGGTGGAGGAGGTGGTGGTAATCGAGTGAAAGGACCGTGGTCGGCCGATGAGGATGAGGTACTGAGGGATTTTGTAGGTAAGTTTGGTGCGAGGAATTGGAGTTTGATTGTTAGAGGTGTTCCTGGTCGATCTGGTAAGTCTTGTCGACTTCGTTGGTGTAATCAGCTCGATCCTGGTGTTAAGTGCAAGCCGTTTACAGGTACGTCTTGATTTTTTCTTTGCTTCTTGTTTTGTTTTTTTGTATTTTGTTGAAGGTTTGGGATTAGTTGAATTGAGTTGTAATGCTTGCTTCTTACTGTGATTTGATCTTTGAATTAGGGATTCGTATGCATTAGGGTTCACGGCTTTGAGTTTCGAATATGGAGGTGGTTAAGATGTTGATGTTGTTTTGTTTGATTTAGATATCATGATGGTAGAACCGTAGAAGAGGCCTGATTTTCCTTGGTTGGGGCAGTTCTATTTTCATTGTTATTCAAAATGAATAATCTTCTTCCAGCAGCATTAGATTCAAAATGCGGCATAACTCATTGGACGTGTTAGAAAGAATTGTTATAGCTCGGACTTGCAATTTTCTTAGAATAATTATGATGAGCTCAGATATTAAAATGTCCCTCAGAACTAATGAGATGATACGTTAGACTTTGATAAATGTTCTTCTAGTAGTTAATCAGGAAGTTCAAGCTAATATCTTATCATCATGATACTTGGTTGATATAAACCTTCCATATAGAACTCTAATAAGCTCACCCTTTTTATTCCCTTCTGAATTCTTTTATATCATTCCACCAACTTAGCTCAAATAAGTTAAAAACTGATACTGCCTCACTTGGTACTTTCAAAATGGTGACAAGCAGACCTTTTATGTGTATCTCTGGCTCATTTGTGTTTAATATAATATAACTAACAAACAGGGAGTTAGTTATTATATGTTTAGTTTTCCCTTTTCTTGGGTATATGTATCACTCTATTAGTTAAAGAAAAACGGAAAATAGTTGTTGTTTCGCTACAAAATTTGAAGGTATCACTAACAAATACTGATTTATTTTGGATGTTCTGATGTATGGTGTCATAATATAGATGGTATGAGCTTATGATTTACATAATAACGTTCTTCTACAACTCATCATGCAGAGGAGGAGGATCACTTCATAATTGAAGCCCATGCAGTCCATGAAACAAATGGGCTGCAATTGCAAAGTTAATGCCAGGTGGCAGGTAGAACAGATAACGCAATCTATTAGGAATATGAATAGCAACAGATTTATTTTACATTTATTATCAAACCATGTATATATGTTGAGTAAATTGAGGAATACAACAACACATTTACAACAATCATCTATTTACTTCGTCTCTTCACACAATCAAAAATCACTAGAATTCTACTCTTCGAAGCCGGATTACAGGAGTTCCTAGGAATAAGCCCATACCCAGTGGCATTGTATACCCTATTTTTCCATCTAGTGCCACCGCTAAAGTGCATAACAACGGTGCAGGTGGTAGTAAGGAATCTTCTGAGGATACACTATAATGGGGACACCAATCCAGGACAGCACCAAAGTCTTGGAACGATGAGTATCACCTTGGGCATCAAACAGGTGAAGGGTCAAGTGCATTAGCTGGCATAATGCGCAACAAGCAGTATCAGCCCAAGGTTTTAGGCTGGCGAGTTCAAGCTGAAGTTGGTGACTCGAGCTGAATTGTGCGATCTTGTTTGGAATTGTTTTTGGTAGATAACATTGACGGCTGACAAGGTATGTATCAAAATTATGTAATCATCATTGCTGCATATATTATCAATTGAGTATGAAATGTTACAAAGAGAGATAGAAACAGAGGGATCAGCATGGCAAGCATACATTTCTGACTCTGCTCTTATTATTAGCCTTTTTCCATGAATATCATGATTCATGAAGTTCTCAGCTGGTCGTAGTCAAAACCCGATTGCACTGGACAAAACCCTTTTTTTGTGTGGAATGGGAACCACAGCTGCTGGACAACTTCCAATGCGGGAAGCCTAGTATTTATAATGTTCTATTAAAATAGAAGATTACTTTAATTAAAAAGAAGCATATAGCGGATTAGCGGTACATACGAATTCCGACGTTTGCAGCATGTGCTCTGACATCTGATAACTCTGTCTTTGCCAGATTCCATTCCCATAAATCCATTCTCTTATGTATTTTTCATTTTTTCTGCCTAAAACACCACAACCACCTTTTTATATGCAAATAGAGCTGTTCATTTTGGACTTGATGGACAAGCGATATCCATTCTCAGGCCACTGCAGCAGCTAATTGAAAACGCTGCGATGCAATACTAAGAAGAATCTCGTTTCACATGCAGAAGAAGCTTCTTGTTACTCATTGTTGACAAAATAGAATCTCTTAATGCGCTCTCACGTCTAGTGAAAGAATCTCCACCGCTTCAACATCCTGATATATCATTGTGACCGGCCTATCCACTGAATTTTTAAATCAACTAATGAATTGGGTAGCAGCTTACGGCGTAATTAAATAATTTGTGATTGTATAAAAAACAGAACATCATGGATTCATGGTAGTAGCGTTGGGCAGTTATGCTGTTATGATAGGGACAAAGTGATAAAGACAGGAGAGATGCTGACTTGGTCAACCAACATTTATCTCACATTAACCGATGCTGTCTTTGACCATTCACTTTTTTTCACATAGCAAAACTAATAAAATAAAAAGGAAAAAGAAAGAAGGAAACATGTTGAGTATAGAAATGAGCAAAAGATTGAAACTTGAAACAAAAGCAACCCGATCATCATAAAAATTGCATTGGCAGAGGAGTAAGGAGGCAGCTTCAAGCATAAGCAAAGCAATAAAGCAGAGCAAAACAGAGCTAGTGAAAGAAAAGCAAGAGTACAGCACGTCCCTCTATGCGTCTACTCATTTTGCCACTTTAACACATCCTGTAACACTCGATTGCTTTTGCTATCAACTTTACCTGAGCAGCTACTCATCAATTACAACTGGATCAGATCAACTACATTGCAACTTTTCATGTTCTCTTACAACTGTGTGTTACTCAAACAACATGAAAACACAGCTGGCAACTGCTTTGGCCTTTGGGCTAATATAAACAATTATAAAATGATGGATAGGTAGGAACTAGAAAGACTATTGAGGTACAAACTTTGAACTCATTAGTCATTTCAAACCTGAAAGCACAAAACTCTATCTTCCCCAGCTGGATCTGGATCTTGACAACTACTATAAACACCCATGTGTCACACCAGGCCCTGTGGGACACAGCATAGGATGTGATCAATTTTAGACTAGAAATCTTATGAAGGTAGTTTTATTGAGCCAGGAAAGCTGAAGGGACATTACAAAATATGACTACACCAGTACACCATTGTTGAGACTTGAGACATTGAAACATAATCCAACTACCAGCACCAAACCATGACTTTGAAGCACAAATAAATGCCTTCCTAGTCTGCTAATATAATTTATTGTAACCCATAATATTAGAAATTCCATTCCTTGCAACCAAGCTGCAGCTTTCGTTTCAAAATGGAACCTCAAGCTGCAGCTTGTGTTCTAACGTCCACTGCCAAAAAAACCCAACTGGACCACTTTATTGCAACTTCTCCATCTTGAGAATCCTTCAATAACGACTTTATCAGTTACTTCTATTCCTACTACACACTCCTACAACACTAGATCTTACCCAAAAACAAACCATTCAGTTCCACTAACTTCCCACTACTACCCTTTCATTAGATCTGTGACTAATAACTCCATTCCTGTGGTAAACAGGCTTCTAGGCTCCTAGATGCAATATCATCAGTTCTTGATGTTGATCTCTGCTGCTGATCCAGTAAGGCACGCCTTCTCGCCAAAAGAGCGTCTGCAGATAAGCACATGTATTCATTAAATAACACAACCTAAAATGGATAACGATTAATATGGAAAAAAACCAAATTTCAAACCATACCATAACTATGTTGACTAAATAAAGCAGTAGTCGAAACTGGACTGCAGTGTGGCTGTGAATAAGGACTCATTGTTCCAATGCTAGTGTTCAAGGCCTGAACTACCTTAGCAGGAACCAAGGCACAAGGTGCCACTGCCCTCTTCCTTGGTGGAAAACTTGGTGGTGTGTCATATCTTCGAGGAATGAACACCCCAGTACCTGCACTCTCTTTTCTCTGCAATGGAACTGCTTGGTAATTAGGCTTCACATGGACTCTAGCCTGCTGTAAAGCTGGCCATTCCGGCTGAGTTAAAAGCTCAGATCTGCTTATATTCTGTAGATGGTGCTCCCAAATCAGGGCTTCCTTATTAGCTTGCCTCACAGCAGCCATATATTTAAGGTTCAAAAGCTGAAAAGGTAACATCAAGAATCAAATCTCAAGTATTTCAAGAACCAAGATGTGAACATAAACAAATTTTACCTGATCAGCATAAAAACTGTCGTTCCGGTTCTGAATTGGAGCCGTTGGATGGTTGGGATTTGTTTGAGCAACTGCTCTCCACTGAGCTGCTCGCAACGGATCTTCAGTGTTCCTCTCCAACCTCGCCACCTGCCCAGCAGCCTCGTAAATGAGTCCCAACGTGTCTTCAAATGACTCAAAGAGAGTCGCTGGTGGTGAGCTATGGCTACTTCCGTTGCTTGAACGGCCAGACCAGCTTCCAACACCTCCTAAAGTCGACTGCGGCGAGCCTCCAGCCGCCTTCAAACCCTACAACATACACCAAAACTCAGAAACCTTACCTAAACATCAAAAATTGGAAGGAAAAAATTATAAAACTACAAAAACGGTTTCCGTACCTCCGGCGACTTGTAAAGTTCTTGCGGCGATAACTTCCTTGATTCCGACAAGGTCAACCGCTGAGTCAAACAACCGAAAAACTCATCCTCCATTTTACACATCCCAAACTCATACGGAAACTCCTCATTCCTCCAAACACCGACACCCCCGACACCGGCCGACTTCAAGACTGCAGTTTCCTCAGAACGGAAATAAACCGGTGGCAAAAACAGACCGTCGTCAAGCGCAGCAGCCGCCGTCATCTTCGAAGCAGTTACTGCAGAGAGAGATGGAGATTAAAGGGAATGGCGGTTTAGGGTTTGAAAATGAGGAGGGCGAGGAGTGGGGGTTTATATACGAGAGAGATTAATGGTGGAGGTGTGGAAGGGATGATTTTTTTTGAAGAGGCTTGGGGTTGGGTTTGCTTTGAGGTGTGGGTCCCGCGTAGCGATATCCATCCCTTTTTTAGTTTTGCTTTATTTATTTCATTAGTACTCCCTCCGTCCCGCTTTGTTGTCCAAAAGCACAAAATGCACGGTAATTAAGGTAGAAAGAAGGTATAAAATGTGTGGTTGAGAATAAATAATTAATAAGTAAATAAGTAAAAAGTAGAATGTGTGGTTGAGAATAAAGGAAAGTGGACAAACTTAAGGGGACATCCAAAATGGAAAGTGGACAAACAAAGCGGGACAGAGGGAGTATTTATTATTTGTTTATTTATTGTTAGTAAAGAATTTATTACATACAGTATCAGATTTTGCCGCCTTACCATTTTTTTCTATCAAACACGCTTTTACTGAATTTAAAGATTTTGGTAAGAGAATTATGGATTAAAATCAAGATTTTATATATTTTTATGATATTGAAACTCAACTTCAATCTTGTTGTAGATTGATATAGCAAGCTATTGACTATTGAAATATAATTAAATTAATAAAAATCAATGGTGAATCCATCCGTATCACATATTTTATTTGTCCTGTTATAACAATTTCTTGTTTAAAAATTGTTAAAATATTAGTCTATGTAATAGTTAATTTGAAAACCTTAATTTTACTTTTGAATGTAAATGTTAGTTATCGATATTGTACATATAGATTTTCATCAATTCAACGGATGGAATTTAAATTAAAATAATTATTAAATTCAATATCACGTGTATTTTGCAAACATAACTATCCATTTTAAAAATAATTCAACTTTAATTTCAACTATCATATTAATCAAATCAACTAAAATTTTATGCTTCTATTTCACAAATATTTAATATGGTTTTTTTGTCGAAAACCACTCTTTCATTACCTAATTTTTGACAAAAACTCTCTCAACAAAAAATGATTTAACTACTCATTAATTTGAAAACTATTAAATTTGACATCCGAATACTTTTCCTGTGACTTATTCCGGAAAAAGTTTCCGTTGATTGCCTCACAATTAAATAATAACTTTGATTTAATATTAACATGGGTTGATTTGATTATGTTTTTAATGACAAAGTTATTATTTAATAGTGAGTCAACGAAAACTTTTACTGGAATAAGTCGCCGGAGTAGTACTCGTGTTTCAAATTTAATAGTTTTCAAATCTGTGGGTGGTTAACTCAAAAAAATTTTGAGATAGTGGTTTTATAAAAAATTAGGTATTGAATGAGTGATTTTCGGCAATAAAACCCTATTTAATATCATCCTATAACTTAAATCTATTATTTCATTTCCAACCACTTATTTGCTATTCCTCTTTATAATATTCATAATACCTCTTTCATCATATATTGTTAATCAAATCACAATATATATGTAATTTAATTTATCGTTTAATTTATTTAAT
Organism: Sedum album; assembly: GCA_006409495.1. Classification (NCBI taxonomy): domain Eukaryota; kingdom Viridiplantae; phylum Streptophyta; class Magnoliopsida; order Saxifragales; family Crassulaceae; genus Sedum; species Sedum album. The sequence continues at coordinate 35,729 of QZGG01001305.1, read as the reverse complement.
TTTTATCGTTACTTAAATACACGTACACCAAAATAAGTCATCAATAATTGGACGAAGGGAGTAACAGATTTCCGACCAACTACTAAAACAAACTTTATAGTAGAATACAAGTATTTCTAGTTTTAACGGATTTGTAGATTTACCAAGAAATAACATATACAGTACTAAATGACATTCTCCACCAAACCAGCAAATAAAAGCATTACTACTATTAAAAAACAGAATACAAGTACTACTCCCTCCGTCCCATTATGAGTGTCCCATTTCCTTTTGGATGTCCCAAAATGATCTTCCCATTTCCTAAAATAGAAACTTTTTTACCTATACATTTACACTCTCTTTCATACTTTTTATCCCACTCATTCTCTTTCTTACTTTTTATCTCACATTTTTTAATTTTCTTAAACACCGTGAAAGTTTTCAAATGGGTCACTCAAATTGGGACGGAGGGAGTATAACGTAATGTGAACCTTTACTTTTGGTTATAATAAATCAAAACTTCAAAAGCAAGGAAAGAGCTTCAAATGAAGAATGTTGTGGTTGTCTACAGTGTATAAAGAAATGTCCATAGATTCAGGAACAATGTGGCTGACAGCTGTGCGTGTCCGTCGAATCAGCCCATAAATCCAGGAACACAGATTAATACCCGGATCCGGGCACCTGCAAAATCTCTTTCATTTTCTTTTTTTTACAAAAATATATTATCACAATAATTTTGAATTTTTAAATTTATATGATATGCATTACGAGTACTTTACAACTACTTAAAACTGTGACATTAGTGCTACTACTGTCTTTAAGCACGTTCAATCATTGCGCAATTCGAATGTGAACCAATGAAATGCGACGTTGAGATATAAAATGGTCGACAGCAGTGATTATTCGAGCGCCAACAGATAAGATGTTCAAAATCAGATTAAGATTTAAATCGGAATTAACTTAGTCAATGGCTGACATGACCGCACGGTTTTTAAGCAATGAAAGAAAAAATAATTAAAAAAGATAGTTGTGTGGTAAGAAAAGAGAAAAAAAGTGATTTGATAGATAATAAGTGGTGAAAAAGGAAGAGAGAGGAGAAATATGTGGTGAAAAACTAAAGAAGACATGTTCATTTATGGTAAGTTTTAGAAATGGGAAGATGATTTTGAGACACCCAAAAAGAAAATGGGACATTAATAATGGGACGGAGGAGTAGTTTATTTCAATTTGAGCAATAAAATGCTACAGTACATACTAAAAAATAACTAATTAGATTTTAAAAGTTGGTTTGTTGAATTTTAGAGAGACATTAAATTTTTGTGAGACAACCGTTGGTTTAGATTAATCTAGCGGTTGAGATTAAATTGATTATTAATTAAATTTATAATAAATTAACAAAAAATACGGAGCGGTTGGTGAGTGACGGTTATCAATATTAATCATTAGATTGATAAAAATCAACGATTGAGATGATGTCCTATCGTCTCACGTAAATTTATTGATACTCCTTAAACATTTTCTTGTTCATTTAATTAATTTAAAATACTAAGTGGAGTACATAGCAAATAATTTTTCATCCCCATGAAGAGAGAGATAATTAATTGTTTATAATTATGCGTATAGGAATATAGGGTTAAATTTGGGAATATGTTAAGTTTTTGTAAAATGGAAGAATTTAATTTTAATTGTTTATTTTATTGACAATTGATATTATAGTTGTTTTAATAAAAATAAATGGTTGAATTTTAAAAATTCTAACATTGAATCTGACAATTTATTTAAAATTAAATATCATCAATTGAATTTGTGAATCGGTCGCCTGTTTAAGTCACTAATTTCGGATTCGGATCCGGTAATGCGCAGCTATTTGCTGCGAGGGTAAAAACGACGTCGTGCTGACGTTTTTTACTATAATCCTACGTAGTTTTGAATGAATCCTTTACTAAAACTACGTAATTTTATTTCGGATTAAATAGCTTTCGCTGCACCGGATCTTAATTCACTAATTTCCTTCACCGGGATATGTTGCACCTAAATGGCGGGAAAATATTCAAATATTAGATATTTTTAACGGGTACAATTTGACTGATTTGGGTAAGCTCGTTCGATATGATTTGAAGAGATGTACAAAATTTGAAATTTGAAACACCATATCTTTAATGTCAGAGCTTAAAATCAGAAGGATCTATTTGTACGATCTTTGCTTTGGCCTTTTGTCTCTTTAAGGTTGTTTTGTCTTGTCTGCTTGCATGCTGTCTTCAAAATTCAAATATTGTAATCATTAAAATGAAATCAAATTACGCATAATTTGATCCGACAAGAACCTCGTCAGATTTTAATAATTATGATTGATTTTGCACGTCATCCAAATCCCAACATCTCGAATCATCACTCAACAATTTTATTAAAATAAATAAATATAGGATAAGATGGTTGGCAAAAGCAGTCCTCCGCCCACAACTTATCAGATTGCATGTTAGAAAAGTGTCCAGTAGTCACAAAAGTATGTTGTTTCACGGTAGCCGTTGGTCGGCCGGCCACCAAGCCACTGCCGCCGTTTATATTGTTGACTAGTGTTATCCAAAACAACACGCAAAAGCGAACTCCTTAATTGGTGTGCTTTCCCTATCAATTTATGGAATTAGTAGTTTTGACGTTTAGAATGTTTTTTGCTTTGAAATAAATATTGGAATTAGGTTAGGTAATTTTTATTTCAGATATATTTTGGTATCTTCAAGATATACATTAGTGACTCAGAATATCAAATCTCATTCAGCATACAACTTCGTGTAAATAATTTAATATATTTATTATTTAATTACGTTGTATATGATCAAGTAATTTAAGCATAAAATATTGTTGCTAGCACTACATTATAGGATTGAGTTTTAGAAAGACATTAAATATTTGTGAGATGAAATAACAAAATTTCAACTGTTGATTTAATTAATTTGATGGTTGAGTTAAAGTTGAGTTTGGATTAAAATAGGCAATTGAGTTTACTATATACATAAGCGGTTGGATTTGACTGTTATTTTTAATTTAAATCTCGTCCGCTAAACTGATGAAAATCACCATTTGAAATTATGTCCTTCGCTTTTAGTAAAATATAACATTTTTTCTTGAACATTTTCCCTACATTCTATTCTGATTGATGCGACTATTAATTATCGTTAAAAAACATATATATGAAATCCAAATAATAATGAATACTTGATCATAAATAAGTAGGGAATGTATCATGTTGATCTATCTATTTTGGTGGACTAATGAACCCCCTCTTACCTTCATTGATTGCATTTTTTCAATGCACCAGATTGCACCCGTCATTGCACTTGTCGCGTGCAAAACATGTGCAACTCACATGTCTCATTTATGTGTTGGCACAATCTTTTACATTGAAAAAATGCAATCAACAGATGCAAAAGAGGGTTCATGATAGATGTATCCAGATGATACAATCCCTTAATAAGTATGCCTGATGAGAGTCTTGTTCCACTACGATTCGATATGAATTGAACGATTGAAATTAATAGAGCTGCATACAGATTGTGCCACTGTGTACCTACAAAAATGCAAAAAATGGAAGTATAAAGGGTAAAACGGAAAAGAGAGAAAATAAAGATTGTGTTGATGAAGATGAGAACAAACTAATTTAAGGGTTTAGGTTTCAACCAACTATTAATTCGCACCGGCAAGATTGATTGTGCACAATCAATAACGATTCTACACAATCGGACTTTGTTCGACCGACGAGTATTTTCCATCGAGGAGGCAGTGATTTTGCACAATCGACGATGATTATGCACAATTAAACTTTGTTACAACAAGGCGGCTTGTAATTACACACTTGTTTTAAGCATTCATTGTTACCGACATTGTTCCGAAGTGAAGAGATATAAAATTGAGGAAGGAAGTCTCGCAGTCGGGACGGCTATGGGTGAAGCACAATAAATTTGAGGTGAATCAACCATTACACCGTGATTGATGAATAACGTAGTTAGTGTATATGTATAAGTGATACACTTGTTGCCTTCTTATCAATTTATTTCAGATTGATTAAAAGATGAAAGAGTGAGGATTTAGAGTTCACAAATTAAATTGAGGGTCGTTTTTTATCCTTAGAGCATTCCTCACCGTGGTCAAAAAATCTTACCATCCCTCTCTCTCATCTATTTTCTCTCTCATCTTTTCACATTTTCTTATTATTCATGATTTTTATACCATGTGTACCCCCATCATGATTTATAAAAATTTTACCATCCATTTCTCTCATACATCACAAATATAATTAAATAATAATTAATTATTCACACTCTTATTTATATTTAATACATAATTACTAATAAAATACTTGTAATTAAAATATTTGATAAAAAATTTACAAATTCATATTAGGAGTCTATTCCTATGTATCATCGCCATATATTTCCAAATGTGTTCCACTAAATTTGATTTTAGCGAAATATGAGTTGCTTTATTCCGTGGTGGACTCCTAAATAAATATTTAGTCAAACCGAACGGGCGTTCAGTAACAAATTCGAATGATGCCTCTTCATTTTTGTTGACGTGTCGTCACTTCCCTGGCTTGTGGTCGATCTTCAATGAATTATGTAGGATCAGCATATGAAGTATATGATTCTCGTTCATCCTCTAATATCACATAGATTTTTTAGTTTTGAGATTTGTATAAAAAGTTTAGCTACGGATTCCTATTTATAGAAAATAAAAAAGTAAATAATTAAATTATCATATATATTTTCAAATATAATTTAATTAAAATTTAATTATTAGTAAAAGTTGAGTTTTGATTGGAGAATTATATTTGATATGTCAAAGGCCATGGTAAAACTCTCAATTTCCTCTCAAGGGAAGACTTTTTTTGAAATTTAACATGAGATAGTTCAAATGATGGTAAAAAAACCATGCAAAACCATGCAAAAACCACGGTGGGAGTGCATGGTTTTTTCTACCATCACTTATGGTAGATTTCTATGGTGTAAAATAGCATGGTGGGGAGTGCTTTACCATGGGAATCTACAATTAGAGCACTCCCCACCATAGCTTTTTTATCATGAGATTCTATCATGAGAGATGGTTCAAAATACCACTCATCCCCACCATGATTTTTTGCATGGTTTTTTGATCATCGCATGATTTTTTCATGGTTTTTCATGGAAAAAAACCATTCCATGGTAGAATTTGAGAATCTATCATGAGAACTGATCCTATCAGAACGTGCTACGTGTACTGTGTCAAAACTTTTATTGTTCATATTAGATATTATAATGATTCTATCTTAAAAATAATAAAAATTTGATTTTAAAAAATGCACCATTTAACTTAACTCTTATAAGTCTACAAATGGACACCCATTTTGATATATTTTTGAATAATTTTATCTGTTAATTGATGGGTTTGAGAAGAAAATGATGGTTTTTTGTGTGAATCATGGCGGGGTGTCCACGATCTTTTTTACTAAGAATCATGATTTGATGAGAGATAAAATTGAAGAGAGATATGGATGGTAAATTTTTATTACCATGGTGAAGGATGCTCTTAGGAATGCTAAAAAATATCATGCTAAAAAATATCATGCTAAAAAATATCATGCATCCCCATGATGGTTTTTTGCATGGTTTTTTTTATCATCCCATGATTTTTCATGAAAAAACTATTCCATGTTAGAATTTGAGAATCTACCATTAGAACTGAACCAATTAGAGCGTGTCACGTGTACTGCGTCAGAACTTTTTATCGTTCATATTAGATATTATAATGATTATATCTAAGCAAATAACAAAAATCTGATTTAAAAAAAATGTAACATTTAACTTAACTTCTTTAATTCTACAAATAGACATCCATTTTGATATATATTTTAATAATTTTATTTGTTAATTGATGAGTTTGAGAAGAAAATGATGGTTTTTTCTAGTAAATCATGACGAGAATGTCCGTGATCTTTTTTACATGAATCATGATTTTATGATAGATGAAATTGAAGAGAGATATGAATGATATTTTTTAGCTTGGTGAAGGATGCTCTTTTTTATAAAAAAAATTGGTCAAGGAATGGACAATCCCCCATTCTCAAGCCAATTAATTTATTCTCCTCTACCCTACTCCTGTCCTGCCCCCATCAGAAATCGAACCCTGTTCGGCTCCAGTGGTGAAGGATGCTCTTACTTTTCCTTTTGATATATTGAATGCAAAAGAGATAAAAATGAGAAGGGACAACTGATAGAGTGCCATTGTATGCTATTTTATGTCCTTTACACTGCTTTTATTCTAACATATTATGGTATAAGATTACGCTTTTTGTGTAGTTTTATATTTCAGGTCTTAAAGAAGAGTTAGAACGAAAACGCAACAAGAAGGCCGAATCTCGTGCAAAAAGATAACAAGGCAAAGACAATCAACGAATGGTCACTGGCGCGCGAGCAACATGGCGCGCGAGTGAAGGTCGCGCAGAAGACAGCAAAACGGTGACGTCAGCAGATAGCGAGATATTCGGAACGATGACGTCATCACGCGCGAGAATATTTCTAAGTTCGGTTTTTGGAGATTTAAGGTTTCCTAAGCTGATTTTTAGAGATAAGATGATTTCCTCAGATATCCTTGCCTAAATATTCGTGGAAACCCTAGAAGGCAAGGACTATAAATACAAAGCTTATGGAAATCTCAGGAGACACAGAGAGAGAGCTGACGGCGCAGAGCTTAATTCCGGCGAAGACGTGCGCGCAAGCTGTCACGCGAGCCTGACGACGCAGCATACAGATTTGTCTTGTTATTTTAGTTGTCTTATAATTATTCTTGAGATGTATTCGATCAGTATGTCTAGCTAACTTACTGATTTCGGTTTGGATTTGATCTATGAATAATATGTTTTTGAGGTCTTGTTCTTAATTTGCATGATTAAGTTTAGTATTATTATTCCGCACTCCATTGCATGATAATTAGGTTAGACAATTAAGCGAAGCCTTGCACCGCAGACTTAGTTGTAGAATCTAGTATCTATAGTTAAACTATCAGAAGTACGTGACTGTGAATGATAGGAGTAACACTAGAATAGGCAGTAACTACCTTGACCGGATTCGTTATTGACTAGACTAGATTGAGTAATAATATCATACAAACCTTGACCGGTGATGTATGTGTAGGTTATTAAGCTGTGACAGGACCTTAATCTACGTGGACAATTAATCATGTGCTTTAGTGACCAAGGATAAAACATAGAGTTCATAGTGAAGAATCTGAACCGGATTCATCTCTTGCATATTTATTTGCGTCTTCATACTTGCTGTCTGTGTGTGCGCCAGTTGTACTTGCGCACAGTTTTTCTTTCTTTAATTTTCTCACGCACAACCCCAATTCTTAGTTTGTAGTTGAAAAGAGACTTCCACCGTTCCCTGTGGATTCGACCCCAGCTTGCCAATACTATACTAGTAAGGAGAGTCGGGACAAATTTGCAGCACTCAACGACGTGCTCGTCAAATTTTGGCGCCGTTGCCGGGGAGCGGCTAGAGAAGTTTTCTTTTTTTTCTTTTGTTATTACTTTTTGTTTCTTATAAAAAATCCAAAAAAATATTAGTTACGTTTAATTTAGCTGTTGTTTTTGTTTGCATGGAAGATTTTGGTGAAAACAGTGTATAGGCAGAAGAAGAGGAACTCCAGACGCGCCAGCGCGCAACGCGACAACATTTTTGCTCGCCTAAACCCAGCTGAACTCGATTAATCAGAAGAGAAGTACGCAGAGACTTAGAGTTCAGAATGGACGTTGAACTACCCAGAAATGATAATCAGTTGAATGATAACATGGATAGACGCGCGCCACCTCCTGGCGCGCGCGTCCTGCTCAACCAGTGGCGCGACGCACCATCAAGGAGATGTCTGCTCCTCAAGCTGTGAATCAACCATGGTGCATAGTACTGCCTCCAGATGGACACTTCGAACTGCGGACTCAGCTTGTTCACTACATACCAAAATTCCATGGTATGGCTAGTGAGAATCCAGTAAAACATGTACGAGAATTCGCAGCCATTTGTGAGAATATGAGGAATGGGAATGAGGACCCAGAATTGTTGAAGCTTAGAGCCTTCCCGTTTTCACTATGTGATTCAGCTCGACAATGGTTGATGGGACTAGCGCCGGGTTCAATAAGGACATGGCCCGAATTACAAGAACGATTTCTAGACAAGTTTTATCCCGCGGCCAAAGTGTCACTGCTGCGTCGGAGAGTTAGCTGCGCCGAAACAGTTGCATGGGGAATCATTATCAGAGTATTACGAGCGGTTCAGGGAACTTGAAGCGAACTGCTACAATCATGGACTCCCGCAACATGTGTTGATAGAGAACTTCCTCAACGGACTTACTGAGATGGAGCTCAGGTTGTTGAATGCTTGCGCAGGAGGCAACGTGAGGAATATGTATCCGGAGGATGTATGGAAATTAATAGAGGACACGGCTGACCAAGTTAGATATCAAGTGTCACTAGAGAATAACCGCGCCAGAGCACTGCATCAAGTAGACGTGACCGGAGAGATCAAGGAATTAAAGGATATGATGCAGAAGCTAATGACGAAACAAAGCATCGAGACAAGAGCGTGTGAATTCTGTCACGCCACAGACCATCTTACTGACGCATGCCCCTCCCTATTCGAAGAACACGCAGATGTTAATGCAGTAGGAGGATGGAACAATGGACAAGCTAGGCAAGGACAGCCTAGTTTGGATTGGCAGAGAATGGGTTTAGTTGGAAGAACGACCAGAATTTTCAGAGGCCGCGCGCTGACTGGCGCGCGCAACCCAATGCTCCCACTGGCGCACGACCTTACGCGCCAGTGCCTTCCTATAACCCACCACATCGACGCACTGAAGGACAAACGCAGAATGCTCAACCACCAAAGAAATCATTGGAAGAAATAGTGGGTCAGTTGGCTGAGACAGTCCGAAGAAACGAAGAGCAGAATGACAAAAGGTTTAAACTGATAGAGAATCAGCTCACCCAGATTGCCACCACTGTTAATGAACTGAAGGCTAGTGATGGAAATCTGCCATCCCAGGTAATACAGAATCCAAAGGGGAGTGTCAACATGGTTCAGATGGACGCGCCACCACCAGAACACATCAGCGCGCCAGTAGATACGCGCAGCGATGACAGCGCAGCAGAGGAACGGAACGCAGATATAGTTGTTGCACCGGTCTTTTTACGCACCAACCCTGACCCACTAGAGCAGAAGGAAAGCACTATGCTTAATGATTTCCAAGCAAGCTTGAAGATATGCTTAGCTCCAGATTTACCGGAAAAGCTTGCTGATCCGGGAACCTTTACTATTCCGTGCTTTATCGGAGAAACCATGGTTAGCGAGTGCATGATAGACTTAGGGGCATCTATAAATGTTCTACCTCATTCTTTATACACATCCCTACGCATTGGACCACTTAAGCCTGCAGGGTTGACAATCCAGCTAGCGGATAGGTCATGCAAGCAACCAGTAGGCATGGTCGAAGATGTGCTTGTGAGGGTAGGAGAATTGGTGTTTCCAGCAGATTTTTATGTGCTAGAGATGGAAGGAAACGTAGCTGCCGACACTGCTCAAGTATTGCTCGGCCGACCCTTCTTGATGACCGCACGAACAAGAATCGACGTGTGGAAAGGGACGCTTTCAATGGAAGTTGATAATGAGGTCATACACTTCAATATATTCAAGGGCATGCAGTTTCCACATGATGATTCCACGATTAACGCACTGGATATTATCGATGAGGCGGTGGAAGAAGAACAGGCGCGTCAGGTAACTGGCGCACTACCAGAAGCGCACGAAGCAGAAGAGAACACCAACACAGCTGCCGACCTGAGGTATCTTGTTTCTAGTACTGAATCATGTGTTACTGACACGGCTGTCTCTCGTAACATACAGGAATCGAAGATCACACTGAAGCAACTCCCAGAGCACCTGAAGTATGTGTTTTTGGACGATAAAGAGACCAAGCCGGTGATTATAAAGAATCAGTTAGAACCTGCGCAGGAAGCACGTCTAATAGAAGTCTTGCGCAACAACAAGGGTGCGCTCGGATGGACATTAGATGACTTACGCGGGATCAGCCCGGACGTATGCATGCATCGAATTCTGTTGGAAGATGGAGCCAAACCATGCAGGGATGCCCAACGAAGACTCAACCCGATTATGATGGAGGTAGTACAAAAGGAAATCATCAAGCTGCTAGATGCTGGAATCATTTATCCCATCTCTGATAGTAAGTGGGTAAGCCCGATACATGTTGTCCCAAAAAAGGGTGGAATCACAGTGGAGAAAAATGCAGCAGGAGAACTAGTGCCTAAGAGGATACAGACTGGTTGGCGCATGTGCATAGACTACCGGAAGCTGAACGCAGTGACGCGCAAGGATCACTTTCCCTTGCCTTTTATAGATCAGATGCTTGACCGATTGGCAGGTAAACCACATTACTGTTTCTTGGATGGATTCTCAGGTTACAATCAGATTCCCATAGCTGCGGAAGACCAAGAAAAGACGACGTTCACATGCCCCTTCGGTACGTTTGCCTTCGGCGCATGTCTTTGGATTATGCAACGCGCCAGGTACGTTTCAGAGGTTAGTAATGAGCATATTTTCGGACATGTTGGGTTCATGCATTGAGGTGTTTATGGACGACTTTACTGTGCATGGGAACACGTTTGATGAATGTCTGGATAATTTAGATAAAGTCTTGAAACGTTGCGTATCTAAGAACCTGGTCTTGAATTATGAAAAGTGTCACTTTATGGTCACGCATGGAGTAGTACTAGGTCATATTGTCTCTAGAGAAGGGTTAAAGGTAGACAAAGCAAAAATCGATCTTATTACTAGCCTGCCATACCCCACTAATGTTAGAGAGATCAAATCTTTTTTAGGGCATGCTGGATTCTACAGACGCTTCATTCAAGATTTTTCTAAAATATCTACCCCATTGTCTAACCTCCTGCAAAAGGATGTAGTGTTTGATTTTACAGATGCCTGTCGCGCAGCGTTTGATTCACTGAAGCGCGCACTGACTAGCGCGCCAGTACTACAGGCGCCAGACTGGAGCATACCATTCGAATTGATGTGTGACGCAAGCGATTATGCTGTGGGCGCAGTACTGGGCCAGCGCAAGGATAAGAAACCACACGCCATCTACTATGCCTCGCGCACACTGGATCCAGCGCAGCGGAATTACACCACCACGGAGAAAGAGTTACTCGCCATTGTGTTTGCCCTGGAGAAATTTCGTGCATACATATTAGGGGCCAAAGTCATCATATTCACGGATCACGCAGCACTGAGGTACTTATTGTCCAAGAAAGAAACTAAGCCGAGGCTCATGCGTTGGTTATTGCTTTTGCAGGAATTTAACATTGAGATCAAGGACAAAAAGGGCTCGGATAACACAGTAGCAGATCATCTTAGTCGAATAGTCAGGGACGAGGAACAAGGGCATATAACGGAAACTTTCCCCGACGAGCATATAATGACGATACAAGGTAAGGCCCCATGGTACGCTCACATCGTGAATTACCTGGTCACTGGTACGTTTCCCCCTTCTTTCAATAAACCGCAGCAATTACGATTAAAACATGACGCTAGAATGTATTTATGGGATGATCCGTACCTGTTTAGAATAGGCCCGGATCAGATACTTAGACGCTGCGTCCCAGATCATGAAATAGACTCAGTTCTAACCTTTTGTCATGAACACGCTTGTGGAGGCCATTTCGGCCCGAAACGAACAAGTAGAAAAATCCTAGATTCTGGTTTTTATTGGCCACACGTGTTCAGGGACTCTTACGCGCACTGCAAAAGTTGCGATAGATGTCAGCGCGCAGGTAATATATCGGCGCGCAACGAGATGCCACAGACGCCCATCATGGTGGACGAGGTATTTGATCTATGGGGAATAGATTTCATGGGACCCTTTCCCCCTTCCTTTGGATTTGAGTACATTCTGTAGCAGTGGATTATGTGTCTAAATGGGTTGAAGCTAAAGCTACAAGAAAAGATGATGCTAAAACTGTTACTGATTTTTTGCGCACTAACGTTTTCTGCCGTTATGGTGTACCCAAGGCACTGATCAGTGACCAGGGAACTCATTTTTGTAACAGAATGATGGCACAGGTACTCAAACATTACGGAGTTCAGCATAGGATATCCACGGCATATCATCCACAGACAAACGGTCAAGCTGAAATCTCAAACAGAGAAATCAAACGAATACTTGAGAAGATGGTTAAACCGACACGCAAGGATTGGAGCCTCAGGCTGGATGATGCGCTATGGGCGTACAGGACGGCTTTCAAAACACCAATTGGAACTTCACCATTCCGGTTGGTTTTCGGGAAAGCTTGTCACCTCCCGGTAGAAGTGGAGCATAAGGCTTACTGGGCATTGCGTGCGTGCAATCTAGACCTGGATAGCGCAGGGCGTGAACGGATGTTCGACTTAAACGAGCTGGATGAGTTGACAGTTGAGTTGCGTGCAGACGCCTATGACAGCACGCGTGACTACAAGCTGCGCACCAAGATATATCACGATAAGTTTATTCTTCGACGTTCTTTTAATATTGGTGATAAAGTGCTGTTATTCTCATCTAGATTAAAGATCATGCCAGGGAAATTGCGAAGCAGGTGGACTGGACCATTTACAATCACAAAAATCTTTCCACATGGAGCCGTAGAACTCGAGGATGAGAAAGATCATCATCGCTTCAAGGTAAACGGCCAGCGCATTAAGAAGTATCTCTCGGGCCCTGTTCCACCAGTACAGGAATTCGACCTCTTATCACCAGGTGAGTTAGGAGAAGCTGCACCAGACCTAGCAGACGCACGCACCACAAACCACGCGCGCCAGAAGACGCGTACAAGAGGTCGCGCGGACATTGAGAAAATACCACGGCACTGACCAAATCAGGTACTGTCGAGCCAGCGACGTTAAAACCAAGGCACTTCCGGGAGGTAACCCGTGCATTGCTATTGCTTTCTTTTTTTACTTATGCATAACGTGAGGACACGTTTTTGTTTAAGTGTGGGGGGGCAGTAGTATATTTATCTTAGGAGTAGGAATTTTCATTAATTTTTTCGTTTTTTTAGGATAAATTTTTCGTTTTAGTTTAAAACAAACCAAACCGATAGTTGAACACATCTCAAGAGGTATCTGCGCGCGAGAAGTATTGGCGTGCGCAACCTGTGTGCGTACTCGCGCACCTGAGGTAATTTGTGCTTATATGACATATTCTGATTTTTGGTAATTTTTTCGAATTTTGTGTATCTCTTGAGTGGAATAACGAGGGATGTGGAGTTGATAGAAACGTCCTAGAGAAGCAGTCGATCGAACGAAGCTTGAGGATCGGTTGCATGGTTATGAGTATTCGTGGAGGTTGGTACTTCGCGGTCAAAGGAAAAGAGCAAGCTCAGTCACGCAGATGCCAAAGGCGAAACCCTACCAGCGTGACGAGACGGAAAAACAGACCGTCTTCGTGGAAGTTAGTTGCTCAGGAAGGGGCGCGCGGTTGCAAACGCGTGACCTGACTTGCGCGCGACTATCAGAAGCGAGAGCGGGGCGTGGTTCCATAGCTGTTATCCGAAGGCCGTGATTGGAAGCCGTTCTAGGGAAAAATAAGGATCCGGACCAGAAAGCAGAGTATTCAATTCAAAGTGAAAGCTTACAAGGCCGAAACAATGAAAAGAAGAAATGTGCAACAGAGTTATCAATATGTCCGAGAAACAAACAGTAAAGCGTCAAAGACGTAGAGCTCAGAAAACCCTAAGACGCGGATCAATCACGTACCAAAGAAAGCGGATACGAATAACCATGCAATCGCGAATCAAGAAGAATTCGGTGACCGGTGCTTAAGCAGGACTATCTCCCAATCATCCAAATTGATTTGCATTCCACAAGAGAGGTAACACAAGGTTAGAATCATTACTTAATCAGTTTAGTGTTGTAGAGTCACAATTGCGCAGGTTGTGAGAGTGGCGCGCACATGTGTGGCGCAGTAAGTCCAACATTCACGCGTGCAGTACACAAGAGGTAAGGAAGCCGACTTGTTCAGGGACGAACAAGAGTAAGTGTGGGGGATTTGATAGAGTGCAGTTGTACGCTATTTTATGTCCTTTACACTGCTTTTATTCTAACATATTATGGTATAAGATTACGCTTTTGGTGTAGTTTTGTATTTCAGGTCTTAAAGAAGAGTTAGAACAAAAACGCAACAAGGAGGCTGAATCTCGAGCAAAAAGATAACAAGGCAAAGACAACAACGAATGGTCACTGGCGCGCGAGCAACATGGCGCGCGAGTGAAGGTCGCGCAGAAGACAGCAAAACGGTGACGTCAGCAGATAGCGAGATATTCGGAACGATGACGTCATCACGCGCGAGAATATTTCTAAGTTCGGTTTTTGGAGATTTAAGGTTTCCTAAGCTGATTTTTAGAGATAAGATGATTTCCTCAGATATCCTTGCCTAAATATTCGTGGAAACCCTAGAAGGCAAGGACTATAAATACAAAGCCTTATGGATAGGAGTAACACTAGCATAGGCAGTAATTACCTTGACCGGATTCGTTATTGACTAGACTAGATTGAGTAATAATATCATACAAACCTTGACCGGAATGTGTGTGTAGATTATTAAGCTGTGACAGGACCTTAATCTACGTGGACAATTAAATCATGTGCTTTTAGTGACCGAGGATAAAACATAGAGTTCATAGTGAAGTCTCTTTTCAACTACAAAACTAAAGAATTGGGGTTGTGCGTGAGAACAATTAAAAGAAAGAAAAACTGTTGCGCAAGTACAACTGGCGCACACACATACAGCAAGTATGATAGACGCAAATAAATATGCAAGAGATGAATCCGGTTCAGATTCTTCACTATGAACTCTATGTTTTATCCTCGGTCACTAAAAGCACATGATTTAATTGTCCACGTAGATTAAGGTCCTGTCACAGCTTAATAATCTACACACACATTCCGGTCAAGGTTTGTATGATATTATTACTCAATCTAGTCTAGTCAATAACGAATCCGGTCAAGGTAATTACTGCCTATGCTAGTGTTACTCCTATCATAAGGCTTTGTATTTATAGTCCTTGCCTTCTAGGGTTTCCACGAATATTTAGGCAAGGATATCTGAGGGAAATCATCTTTATCTCTAAAAATCAGCTTAGGAAACCTTAAATCTCCAAAAACCAAACTTAGAAATATTCTCGCGCGTGATGACGTCATCGTTCCGAATATCTCGCTATCTGCTGACGTCACCGTTTTGCTGTCTTCTGCGCGACCTTCACTCGCGCGCCATGTTGCTCGCGCGCCAGTGACCATTCGTTGATTGTCTTTGCCTTGTTATCTTTTTGCACGAGATTCGGCCTTCTTGTTGCGTTTTCGTTCTAACTCTTCTTTAAGACCTGAAATATAAAACTACACAAAAAGCGTAATCTTATACCATAATATGTTAGAATAAAAGCAGTGTAAAGGACATAAAATAGCATACAACTGCACTCTATCAACAACTCAGATGGTCATGTTTGGACATGCCTCTCCAGCTTTTGGGCGAACTCTGTCTCCAATCACAACCCTCATGTCTCCATGTTTCATGCAACTCCGCGTCAACACACTTTCCTCTTGTCCGGCCGTCTCAGAATGCTTTGTTGCTTGTTCAATTCCCATGGTTTCATCATCCCCAACACTCGTGAAATAAACTAGCACTAGAAAACAAAAGAGTGGTCTCAAAATGCCCACAAACAAATTACACTAGTGTATAGGTTATACATTAAAAAGAATCAAAAGGGCACGACTCCATACAACACATGGATTGAAGCAGCTTGTATATCCACCTGATAATTTAAGTGTTGGGACATAAATGATGCACTGTCTCAGACAGTCAAAGACGGTCTCATTGACCTTAGCACTGCATGAAATGGGGAATTGTAAAAGTTTCATATAATATTTTATACTCAAGTTCCAACGAACCGTTTTACCAGGAGAGCTGGGGTGATTGAGAATGAAATCATGAATGTGGAAGATTGAAATGAGTCTGATCAGTTTCGATCCGAACCTTTGTGGATTAGTGTATGTTCAACCCTATGTATAGACAAAATCTATAAATTATTGATTTGTTTAATCTAATCATTGAAATAAAAATTGAATTTTGATTAAAATTGACAATTGAATTTGCAAAATATACTGCCCACAAAAAGATATATGCATGTTTTATCCTTATTAGATAAATTTAATAATAAAGCACAAATCCTAAATAAATTTATAATAATTATCGAAAGAGTCTGCGCACCACGAGAAACTGATGAATCTAGATCCGGATATGAAGAACATTCTAATTTCGAACTCTTAGGAAACATTTGTTTTTAATATCAAGCTCCACCAACAGCTCTAATACATACCATACCTGTAATTATCAATTATGTACACTAGTACTCGCTGCACAGTCCGGACTGTGCGTAAGCGTTTTGGAATATACAGGTTTTGATGGCATTATGAGTAGTTGAAATATATTATAATTGTTACCCGTTATAAAGTGATGCAATAAATACATGTTGGTAAGAAATTTTAACTGATGAAAACCTGATGTTTAAAAAAATACATTCTAATGTAGTAATACTTCATTGTAAACTACATTTTTTGTAAAAACTCCTTGACGCTAGATAAGAATTATAATTACCATTCCTAAAGGTAATTTTTTCAGAACCACTTGATTTATATATGATCTCGAGCAACTGGAATGTCTTTGAACCAGGTGCTGCACACACTGCATGGAAAGAATGCAGAGAAAGATATATAAGACTCATTAAATTGCGAGAGAAAATAACGAAGTGAGAAAATAAAGTTCCAAAAATACTTCAAGCAGCAAATTCAGCAAAACTGATGTGCTTACTATCAAGTATGAAATGGTCCGGGTGTACATCAACAAAGGGGGAACCTGAATTCCAGCAGAGGAGTAAATCAATGACTCAAACATATCAAACACCATAATAATGGTCTTACCATGCTGACAGCTTCCTGTCTAGTGATGTTTCCGATTTCATTTTCTTGCTTCAGGAATTCATGGAACCAAATGACATAAAGTTAATTCCCATAACGTAAAAAATAGAAACTGGACAGACAATCGTTGTTAGAGTCAGAGATAACATAACACATTAGATCGGATCACTACTCAGTGTTCTAACCATAAACACACCAAGTCATCAAATAGTTCAACATCATATTAGCAGCAAAAAACTCAGTTTTGCATTGCAAGTGTAACAAATGATTGATATATGTTTTCATATTAGTTACCGAACATGGGGCTCCATGTCTGATTGATGACATCTAAAGAAACTGACCCTGACCTAAAACATCACAAAACAAAAATTCCACCCTCACAAATCAGCACTTTTAAACCATAGTAAACAAAACAAAAAACGAAACCTACATTCTACAGGTACACACACACCTCTCATCAATATTAGGATGATAAATCTTATTCATGAATCCAATAGAAGGAGACTTGTACGGATATGCATCAGGGAGTTCCACCTTGATTTTCCACACACCGCCAACATATGGACCTGCCAAAATCAAACATACCTTTTATTCTACGCTCAATTTCACGGTCATCAAATCAAGTGAAATACGAATCAATCAAACCAATACAAAAAATACACATAATCAATTTGTTTACGGAACGCTGATTCAATGCTTTAAATCAATTATACAAAAATAGTAACAAAACGAAGATGCACATACTGTCCTTTGGGCCGTGGAAATGGACATAGAACTCCTGAGTGCTATCGTTGATAGTTTCCACCTTGTAATCGCTCATCATCCTGTCAATTTCCGCACAGAGTCTCAAAATAAATAATCCAAAAATCAACAAATCTAGTCAACGATCAGTCAAACAGGAAATAGCGGACGCACAGTTTCATAAGATCCAAATCACAGCGCTTGTTCGGAGACGACATCTCGATCGATTCTCTTCGTCGTCCTCTAAAGCGAAAGAATGCCCTCCTCCTTGACAGTCCTCGAGATGCAATCACACATACCCTTAAACCTCTTATGTCCTCCACCAACAATAACTTGATTACTCTCCTGCGTCTGTAACAACAGCTTTGCCCTCTCAATAGGCGCCACTATTGTATGCACCATACCTCCCATCCCGGCACCAGCCAACAGATCCCTCTGAAAAATCGACCACCATTTCCTTCGCTCTCCGCCAATAAACTCCAAAACGGAATCTGCGCCGCCGCCGCCGTTGCCTTCCTTCATCTCATCCAAAGCTTCCTACTTGAGAAAAGTTTGATTTCAGAGTGTCAACGGAAGCGTAGAAGACTCCAATTTGATTTAGCGAAGCGACGATTCATTGAAATGCTTTTGTTGTTGTTCTGATTCAATTTCAATTTTTGGATTACGAACCGAGCCCTAATTCAAAAAATTTGATTTCGTGGAGAAACGATTGATCTGCTATCGGAAGCAATAGGACGGTTGGAGGGATGACGGTTGAATTGGGATAACCGTCAGAATTGGTTCCCCAATTCTTAATAGGAAGATGATCTTTCTCAGTCTCGCAATTCGATCCCACAGTCCGACTCATCTTCGACCGCCTAAGCCTACCACAAACCTTACTCAGTATGATATGAAACTTGCATATCATTTCCAGCGTTTTTTTAAATTATGTCTACGTCGCTCAAAGACTGACACATCCCAGATTCAAAGCCAACGTTTACCTTCTTTGTTTCTTATCAATCCCTTAATCTAATATCTAATTCATAATGTAATCCTCATTTACATGCATCATTAATTAGAGAATGTATCATGTGGATCCTCTTAATTTGGTGAACTCGTGGATTCCCTCTTGCACCCGTCGATTGCATTTTTTGGACGCACCAGATTGTGCCAGCGCATTAATGAAGCATGTGACTTGTACGTGTGCATTTGTCATGTGCACACGTGATGTGCACATGACAAATGTGCACATGACAAGTGCATATACGTGGCGCAATCTGGTGCGTCCAAAAAATGCAATCAACGGATGCAAAAGAGGATCGACGAGTCCACCAAATTAAATGGATCTACGAGATACAACCTCTCATTAATTATACATTAATCCAAAAAATATTATAAGCTTAAGAAAGAGACGCTTAACGAACTCTTCATCATCAAATTCATTTTTTTCCACTCTCCACCATTCTCGGAATCAATACAACCCCTCTTACCAATTCCACGAATTGCGCGAATCTCTCAAAAGGGTTTGTTAATTAGGGTTTATGAAATGTTATAATTAGCGATGAAGATCATCGACCGAGTGACGTCATCTATAAGCGATCACCTAATGAGTGGTTTTTGTGTGTCTGATCAGTCAGGCGAGGGCACATCTATTAGCAGATTCAGCAGCTCTGATGATGGAGAGTGTAAGACTTTGTTGCCGGTTCGGAATTCAATTTCGGGTCAGTAGATTTGGCAGCTGGAATTATTAGGTTGATTGAGTTTTCTGTGATGTCTTTGGGGTTTAGGGTTTTATGTAATGTTTATTTTTATTTGCAGAAATTGATATGATGAAAGAGCGATTCGCAAAGCTGTTGCTTGGAGAGGATATTTCTGGATCAGGAAAAGGGGTTTCTACAGCTCTCGCGATTTCTATGGCATTACAAATCTATACGGTAAAAATGACATTTTTAGCTTCATCAGTAGAATAAGGAATGTGCAATGTGATTTGATTTGATTATGTGATTCTTACATTTTGTAAATTTTGTGTCTTTCGGAAGCTGGTATTTTCAGCCAGCTGTGGAGGCTGGAGCCATTGACACCAGAGAAGACATTAATATGGAGAAGAGAGGTTGAATGGTTTCTTTCCGTCAGCGATCACATCGTTGAAATGGTACCAACATATAAGACATTTCCTGATGGAACTAAACTTGAGGTATATCTGTGTTCATTTAATGACAAAAAGAATGAATAGCTGAAAAAACTAGTATTTCCGTCATACTTTGTGGAGATGTGATTGAGTTACATAAATCGGCTGGAGGATTTAAGCTTGCCAACACTTCTGAACTTGAGTATGTTTATGTGAGTTACCGCAAACCTACAACAACTTTTTTGAAGGATTTTATTTTTTGCGACCTAATATAATGAATTGCCTTTATTATTGCTTTAATTTCATGTCACTGTTGCAAATTCTAAGTCTTCTGAGTTGATGTTAAGCTTCAGGGTGATGCTTAGCTTGTCCTTGCATATTTGGCAACTAAAAAAGCTTTACAAACTAGCGTGACAGCTGTGCGTAAGACAAATTGTGCTATGGTTTCAGATTATGACATGCAGACCGAGATCGGACTTGTCAATCCATCTCTCAGCCCTTCGTAAACTTGACAGCATGTTAATCGTAAGAATAAAGAATCTGACTGTAATTTCTATTTATTTTGCTTCAGAAGTAGTTGAAATATTTTAAGTGAATCAGATTCTGATCGTTACTTATCTATCAAGGAAATCTTGGACGGATTCAGGGATGCAGAGTTCTGGTATGTTGATCAAGGGAAAATAGATAAGGATACTGACTATTCAACAATAACATGCAACAGGATGGAGAGGCCAAAAGATAAATGGTGGTTGCCTGTTCCTCATATCCCCGTAGATGGTCTTTCAATAGATGCCAGAAAAAAGTTGCATTACAAACGTGAATGTGCCAATCAAGTTTTGAAGGCGGCCACGACGATAAATAACCACACATTATCTGACATGGAGGTTCCTGACTCATATCTCGAGAGTCTTCCTAAGGTTAGCTGCTTTCTAATATGAGATATGCTATTTTCAGTCTGCCGGATAACCTTCTACTAATTTAAAATTTTATTTTTGCAGACAGGGAGAGCTTGTTTGGGAGATTCTTTACACAGATTCATCGCGGCTGATCATTTCTCCGTAAAAAGCTTACTCGATTGTTTGGATTTTACAGCTGACAATGTAGTTATGGAGCTCGTAAACTGCTTGGAAGCTGCAATCATTGTGTGGCATAAGAGTTGACAGTCCCGCATTGTTTCAGCTTCTAGACGCTTTACACCCAAATACTCATCGGCCGAGATAGACAGGACCGAGTTACTTGCTTGTAGGGCTGATGATCTGTTGCGGACTCTTAAACAGAAATTTCCTAATATGCCACAGACAACCTTAGAAGCCGTCAAGATCCAGTGCAACAAGGTTTGAATCCGAGCTGTTCATTCTCTTCAGGATTTCATTCATACCTTTCTCCGCATCTCCTTGTTAAGATCTAACCTATGAATTTTATTCATATCAAAGGATGTTGGGAAATCCGTTTTGGAGAGCTACTCGAGAGTCTTGGAGACCCTAGCATACAACATCACCGCCTGAGTAGATGATCTATTGTCCATCGATAAACAGACCAATCACTCAGCCAAAAATACAACCTCTCTTTCGCCATTCACAACACCCTCCCGTCCGACCGGCGACCACAGAACACCCTTACTCCGTCTCTCTCTCAAGCACTCCCAAAGGAGTACCTCCTACCACATCATGCTTATCACCAACACCCTCACTTAGCCCCTCCAAGTCTGAGATTACTCCCTTCCTCAACAAACTTTACCGTCAAGGTACTGCTCGTGCTAAAAGAGTCATAGCTTCATACCTTTGGCCTCGTAACCCTTTAAAAAAACAATCCACCTTTATTCGAATGAAGCTTCCGAAAAGCCTAACCGTCTCTCACTTATAACTACAAACAGCAGTGCACCCGAGCAACTCCATTTTCTAGGAATCAAATAAGCAACCAGTTATTTTTTGTATCCTGGTTTCTGTCCGGCCTTAGAGAAATTTTAAATACTCTTGCTTGCTTATTGTTTTTCATTTTTAAAACACGTCATTTTTTAATAATAAGGTCGTTGTAGTATAGTATTAAGGAGTTCAGCTCATTTGAGACCCAGGTTACTGTTTACGAACCTGAGACCCAACTGTCACTTTATATAAAATTTTGTCTTATCTGCACATGTTTTTGTCTTATCTGCACATCTGACACATTATGCTTTTGTATTTGTGCACGTGGCACAAATGTATTGGATGAAAATTTTAAATGGGTCTCAAATGAACGGGACTTTAGTATTAAGTATTTCCACATGTCACGCGGGTGATATGGGTTAGATCCCAGTAACTGTGATTTTTACCATGTTCATAATCAGTTACTCTTGTTTAGGGACAAAATAACCGGATTAAATCTTCTCGTGAAGAGGCTATAAGAGAGTTTGCCCTAATCGTGGCATTAGGGGTTTCCATGATATTCGTAACTGTCCTTCAAAGAAACCTATTTCATTTAAGGATCACGAAGTTTGATGCATAATTTTCATGTTTCTATTTATTTATTTATTTAAGTTCCTAGTAATTTTTTTAACAAACCATGAAATTGAATGTCTGATTCATTAAATAGAAAGGCATGATTTACAAATCATGGTCTATCTATTCTTGAATCAGAGTCTAATTCATTTTACGACCCACCTATTTCTTTACGATTCACATTTTGCACATTTTGCACTTTATCTCATTTTTATCTTATCTGCATTAATTTTTGTCTTATCTGCATTAATTTTTGTCTTATCTACCCGAATGCAACTCGTATTGTCCTTTTATGTACATGCATTTATGCACGTGACACAAATTGAATGGGTGGAAATTTTAAGTGGATAGCAAATGAACCCCTCTCTTGAATCATATCATTGGTTCAAAAAATACTAGTATTTGGTTCGCGAATCTTGTTATCGTATACCATAGATCATATTTCAAATTAAAATAGAACGATCACCATTTGATAGCCCATAATTCATGAATTAACGTTGTCCAAGATGTGTGTACCTGCAATGACGACAACATCTAATTAAGCTGGCACATTCGACACAAGATAATCACACAATCGGTTTAAGGGTTTGATTCAACTGACTTTGAGGTTGTAATTTAATGGGTAATTTGTTTCGAAAGTGCGGAGCTTCTGAGATTTCACGACGGTTATGATTTGTGAGCAGATTTTGTGGATTTTAATTTCAAATTGAAAAACAAATTGTTTTTTAATTCCCAATGTTAAGGAAGAGATTTGATTCTTAATTTCCGTGTGACTAATTTGCCCCTCATTCGTTGTTTTTATGAAATAGTAAATGGGTGAAGATCTGGTATAAAGTCTCTTATGTGTATAAAATATACACTAATATGAGCCGTTAAATAAATCAGATCAACGAACCAGATTTATAACCAAATAAATAAAAAAGTTACCAAATATGGAATGAAAATAATTCGAAATTAAATGCGAGGGTAATTTAGGAAGAACAAGATAAGGTTATTTCACAAACCATAATTCAATCCAAAAATTAGGGTATTTTGAAATTGTGAAACAACCTCTGAAAATCAAACGACGAAACGAATTCAGCCGTGTCTGCCACTCGCACCTGTTGTAATCATCCGCGTCGATTGTTATCATCCGTCACGCACATGTCTCCGCTTGGCTTGTAAGTTATATTAGGGTTTCGTATGTCTACTATACTAGGGTTTCATTTAAACTGTTGCGATTTAGTTAGAGTTTCGTTTTATGCGACATTTGATGTTTGACATTGCGAATCGACTTTTAATTATAAAACATCAGCAGGATCCAGTTGATACAGTTTGTTAAACATGAATATACTGTAAGGTTCAAAAAATATATAAACATGGTTCATGAACCATGCTTAACAATTTGTTGAACCATACTCGGTTAGTATGGTCCAAATAATTGTGGATTATGGTTCATGAATCATGTTTATCAATTTATTGAACCATACTCGCAGACTATTTTGTATTTGGGTACAATACCATGTTCAATGTTTTTTTGCAGGTTTAAAACAGAGTGGTAGATAAGCTAAGAAACTTATACATAGTGCGAATACTGACTTGGAGCCATGAAGAGTTGAAAATCGATACTATTACTCCTAATTGATGTTTTGTTGAACAAGCAATGCAAAAAATACTGAGTTTCTGATTCATAATCCAATAGTGGTTGACGATCATTGAATGATTTGATATAATATGCAAAATGCTTGTATGGTTCATAAATTATCACTAACTGGTTCATGAACCATATTACAAAACCATATTATCATTTTCATTATCTAGTATGGTCAATCAATTTGCTAAATCTGGTTCTAGAACCATCCAATACAAATACTTGAACCATATCGACGAAAAGATTCAAATAAGATTGCCAATTCTGATATGGTCCAAATGTTTGAATTATATGGTTCCAGAACCATACACTACAACATTTTGGACCATGTCCATTAAGAATCGTAATTGCAATTAAAATAGTATAACCAACCAATAACACTACTGCGACTTCGTACTACGAATCTGAACCAGAATGTTGATTCTCATCCGTAATTGTTAGGAAGAACGTAATTGATAAAATTTGTTGGAGGATTTTTAGGATATGATATGAAAATATAATCTTCAAATATAATTATTTTGTAACATTACGGATTTGCCCTTTATTATTATTTTGGTAAGTATTTAGATGCATATTTGAACCGTTGGATTGAAATCAATCTACGGTTGGGATAGTTTTATATTTTATACCAAAACTAGCACTTTATACATGATCCCTTCCCATAGTAAATATTTAAGTATTTCTTATTTGCAATATGACTCCGTAATCAAAGCCGTCGAATTTTTAATTATGGACGTCGCAAATTTGTTTGCATTTTACGTATATTATTTACTTTTTACTGTGTTATTCTCTTTATAATAATATCAACCAAAACTACACATTTTTGAATTAGTTGCAATTGGCCAGACGCATCACCAAATGTGAACCTCGGCTGACAGCAAAATTATGGTAAACAATGTGGACTCGTATCCGGTGCTGCATATAACCATATGCAGCCAAATATTTGAATTCAAATTTTAAAAAATTAATTCAAAACAGCGTAGTTTTGATAGGAATTAAAATAAAATGATGCAGTTTTACTAAAACCTTATTTCAAATTTTAATGAACCCTTTTAAACGATGTAGTTTTGGTTTTCAATAAATCAAAACTAAACCGTTTTGATTTTGGCTGTAAAAAACTGTCGGCTGTATGAGATCCCAATCCAAGCAATGTATCTCTATTTACATTTTAGGGTTTTGAAATATATTTATGACGCACACAGTGAAGTTTATATTCTGATAGAAAAGACATATTATGATGTCAACAACAACAATGAATCAAAAGCAAGTGTTGTATAGATTTAGCTTGATATCTTGATTTTTCGATATTCTATTAGATAAAATCTATTACTAGGCTCTGCGAAGAGGAAGAAGATTGTAGACCCGAATCAATTACATGGTTGTTAAAAATTATGCTTCAAGATAGAAAAGTGTTAATGAAATGGGATAGGAATATGAATATCTCATGGTGGCATTGTGACTGATGGATCATCACTCCTCCAATTGAAATTCCTAAAATGATACTTAAAGTTTTTTATATTTTTAAGGGTTTGAGATTGCAGAGTTTGGTTGTGTACATCATACCCACATGTTAAAAGATCGTCTAACGTCGTGGTTGGTTTATTCTTGTCCATTGACGGAGAGTTGGAGCTTTGAGCTCTTTTTGTTCCTTTTGTATATCCATTTCATTGTGCTGGATAGGATAGATTCTCATAGCTTTTCACTTTTCATCAAAACTTAAACTTCGATAAGTATTTGTGTTTTGACTCGTGATTTCAGACATGTCGAAATTATTTTTTTGTTTTTTGTTCTTAATTATGTGTATGGAACATAGATCTTGTTTCTTTCTTTTTGTGTTTGCCTCGTCTATTTTATCAAAAGTTCAGTTCAATGAGAAAAAAAGGTTAGTTTGCCGGAGATCACTTTATTTGTTCAATTTAGCAAATTTTAGTATTCAGTTCAATCATTAGATTCTCATGGCTTCACTTTTCCTTTATACCTCACCATCAAACAAATTGATACCGAAACGCAAAGTTTTGACGAAATGAATGGAAGTTCAAGTTTTTTAGTTTAGCAGTTGAAATTGATTTCATCTAATTTTCGTTGCAGAATTGATTGTGACTGAGGTCTGAAGATGTATCATATCTGCTGATTCGCCGATCTACTTGGACTTGATTGATTGTTCTCACAAGTAAGTTGCATTATGTTTATGTCTGGAATATTAAACAGCATTAAGTAGTTTCATATGTGTGCTGATACATAAAGTTTCAGAGTTTCTGCCAATTGAAATGATCAGATAGATACTTAATAGTGTAAAAAATATAAGGTTGTAGAGGCCATATCCACTAGGAAAAAGATTACACTACTGAGTATTCGAAACTATGTGGTTGAGCTCTTCCTCTCTTTATAATGCTTTTGTATCTTCCTTACATTATGCTGGTAAAAGTGCAGGAATTTCTGCTTTTTTATGAACTTTTGTTCTTCACATTAATCTGAAGAGATACATATCCTAAACAAGTTTGAAGTCATCTTTCTCTAAAGTGGCTTTTAAATGTTTTAGCAAGCCATAACCATACAAAACTATCAGTTTTAGGCAATGTACAAAAGTTCCCTTCACTTTTATTAACTTGAATTTGGCAGTTTGGACAGCACTTATCTGTTGTTAGTCAATTTGAGTCGACTTTTTTGTCATTAGCTCTTCTGGCAAACTTGCCGTTGATTCTTGGCCTTATTGATGCAGCATAGGCTTTTTTTGATGGATATTTGATTTTCTTCGTCTTTTTGGCTTGCCTTTTTTCCCTGAATCTTTGAACCTTTTGCTCTCTACTAATTTGGTTTTCTGCAGATGGGTGTGTTTGGAGTTCAGCAGTTCTTGCCTTTGAATTCTGGCTAGATTGTGTGGTGAAGCTTAGTGTTATCTCTGGCCTGATGCGCGGGACTGATTTCGGAACCTGTGGTTTAGAACCCATACAAAATAGACACTGAAGTGAGCACAAGTAAAATTTTCAACTGGAACTTGAACCTTCCCATGTGATCAATATGGAAAAACAGACATGTTCAAGTCTAAGAGCATTTATGTAGAAGCTCAAACTCACAGTCTGAAAGTCTGGATGCGCGCAGTGTGAGGAACCATGGATTATGCTAACCTCAGGATGCTCTATACAGAGTTGACTACCCTTAAGGGATTGGTCCCTTTCCCGAGAGTGCATAATTGGCACATTCATATGATCACAATCCTGTTGGATTCCCTGGTGAGATCCGCAAGAATTCTGTAGTACATCATCGCTACAAGATGAAGTAAAAGTAGTTGGATCCTCAAAGCACTCACCAGCATCTGATCCGTAGTAGAAAAACTCCTCGCTAGCAGCAGCTGCAGTTTCAGCTTGACAAAAATTTAGAGCTGAGAATTCGCCATACAACATACTTGAAGGATTAGCAGTTGTGTGTATGGGAACCCGAAAATGGTGGCCTGCCATAGGATTGGTTTCTGCATGAATGAAGTCATCACAGGCTGAACAGAGATAAGTTGAGTCTGTGTGACAAAAGACTGTGCTGGCTTCAGTCCCACATATATCACATATGAATCTCAACATTTCTGTTTGGTTTGCTGACGTGTATAAAAAGTTGTCGGGTCAGAGTTCTTTTTGTTGGAGGGAGAAGGTATGCTGGTTGAAGTTTAAATAGAAGAGAGCTCAAAGAAGAGAATCCTAAATGGTTTGTAGAGTGGTGAGTTTGTGGTTACCAAATTTCCGCATTTCGAATTATATGACATTTTCAGTTATTCCACCTTTTTTCCCTTCTTATTCGCCTTAACCACAGTAAAGGCTTACGCCATCATAAACAGCAGTTTTTGAATTCACCTGCAGCATTTCTAAAGAATGCATCACAGTGGACATCAAGTGATCCGATTAAATCGAGTTTTTTCCAAGTGGAGGGAATAAACTCTAGGAAGTTTGACATGAAGGTAATACTTTTCCGGCTTGGTTTTTTTCCTGTTGGGTTTGGTTGTGTGAAAATTGTCTGGGGAGATAATGTGAAAATTCTACTTGAAAGCTATGTACTTTGGATATCTTTTCATACTTCAAATGTCCAACATTATACCAATGCATACTTTTTGGTGTAAATGTTCACCTTATGGTACTAAGCTTTCCCTTTTTCTTTTTTCAAGCTTTATGTGTGAAAAAGTGTGTTATAGGAAGTATTGTGACATTGAGAACTTCTGCTTCTAACCTTTTTTTATTGGCGATGATATTTTGAGTCAACTTTATGATGTATTTTGTGAGCAAGGATTATGATATTTGGGGCTATAGTCAGTCTATTGGTGTCCTGTTTTTTGTCCATCTTTTTCTGAAGTGGATATACAAGGTCTTTAGCTTAAGTCTCAAGATTGGAATGCAAATTCATGCGACACTGTATACTCCAACAGGTAAATGTACAGTTCTCATTTTCTTCTGTAGCCAGTTTTGTGTAAAAATTTCTCGTCTTTGTGTTTCTTGAAAATGTTACAAGTTAATGATATAAAGTAATAAGACATAGGTCCATGAAGGCATAAAGACATCTGTTGAGCAACCAAATCCTGAATATCTAAACCTGTGTGCAGTATTTTTATTTCTGCCTTGATCAAGAGCAATGCGTCTTAATTTCCATTATATCGAATCCATTGATCCCTCCAAAAGCTGGCTGCCAAGGCAGCATCCTGTGGAGCTTGGTCCTCTTAATCACTGTTTCAGTCGGCTTTCCATGGATGGCATTTGGACGCTTCGAGATGACCAAAGGCCCAGAACATAAGGGATAAACCTCATTTGGCTATGGATCTACAGATTCCTGCAAGTCCTCTCATTTAAGATGTTGCTCTGAATCCTGCAGGAAGTATAAACATGACTTTACTGGCACGATAGCTTTGTCAACATTAAGGAAGATATAGTGAACGACTGAATGTTTCACAAAAAAGAGCATAGGAATATATACTTTAACCGCGGATTTAGTTTAGTCAGGGGAATAAAATGCCTTGTATTCCAGACGAAGCTTTCACTGATTTCTTTTGATTTCTACCATTAAAGAGTTACTACTGGAAGCATATATGTTTTTCTACTTATAAGATAATTTTTATTAAGGTCCAACACAAATGCAGAATGTAACAGAACTAAAGAAATCATTATTGTGCTTAATTTTCAGCTAACCTGCAAGGGCCTAAGATAATAATACATAAGAGATTGAATGAAAATCAGTTGTGATGATAGGCATACTGCAAAGAGTCTGGAATGGACTTACACCATAAGACTGAAGCTTCACAACAAAACGGGTTGTTTTTACCTGGGAAGCTATCTCAATCAAAAAGTGAGCACCTGATGATTTTGATGAAAACGGTTTGGATCAAACACAATGAATTACACTTTTAAAGACTTCAAATTTGTAGATAATGAAGAAAATTTACCTCATTCAACGCTTCGGAGAAAATGAAAACCATCTAAGAGAAGTACATTGGTCTCAAAATTTATGCTCATGCACAAGACCACATAAGCAATAGAGGCAATTCCTGCACATGAACCTGTGGAATCGTAGATTGATTGGGTACTAAGCACTGTCACTAGATTACCCTGAAACTAGAGTAACGACGTACTATTAATGATAAGATACTGACCTCAGTATGTACCACTGCTGGAAGTCTTTAGCCAATCCTCTTCGCAGTGTACCAGGAATTTTGATTTAGCAGATCCTCCTAGAATGTGACCCTCCTGTAGTACAATTATATACGTATAAAAACCAATTACAAGCATCTCAAGACTGCATTGATCTACCATATTAGTTTTAATTTTTCAGTTTATAAGTCGCAACTCACATATTAAAATGCAGGAATGTTGCCCCAGAACCTATAGCATGACGTTTAATTCTGGAATGCGAGGATGTGCAGCATCACCATATCATGGCGAAATAACGGGCCTATTTATACAGATTCTTTCATATCTGACAGTGACCAATCTTCTTTCTTATACCTTTTTTCTGCATTGCAGATCTTACAGACCAGACATCTAACCATCTATCAGCTTCAGCATAGATATTGGATAACAGAACGTATGTGCCAGCACCTTGAGGCTCCAGCTCAAAGAGTCTGGCAGCAACCGTTTCTCCTAACTCTATATCACCATGCAGTCTACAGGCACCAAGAAGTGCACCCCAAGCGCCTGCATGAGGTTCCAGCGGCATTGATTCAATGAGATCATATGCAGCTGTAAGCTGTCCTGCTCGGCCATAAAGATTGACCATACATGCATAGTGATCAGGAGAGGGAACAACTGAATATTGATCTGTCATCAAACGGAAAAAATGACATCCCTCGTCCACAAGTCCAGCATGACAACATGCAGTTAATATGACAGTAAAAGCCACTTCATCTGGTATCAACCCATCATTCAACATCCTTTCAAATAAATCAACGGCCTGTGCACCACATCCATGAATAGAAAAGCCTTGCATCATTGAGCAATAAGAAATAAGGTCACGTTTCGGCATTTCTACAAAAAGCGCCATTGCTCTATCCATATTCCCACACTTGGCATTCATGTCAATCAAAGCAGCTGTGATATAGTGGTTTTGAAATTCAACAAAGCTCTGACTGACAAGTTTATCAACCCATTCAGCTAGTTTCGGAATACCAATTTGAGAGCAAGCTGACATTAAACTAACTAATATGAACTCGTCAGCCTTAACATTTTTCGAGCACATTTTTTCAAACATTTTTACAGCTTCATAGGGTTGACCATTCTTCACATAACCTGATATCAAAGCTGACCATGCAACAATATCCAAATCCACAGACTGATCAAACAAACATCTGGCATATACCATGTCACCATCCCTGGCATACCCATCAATCAATATGGTATAAGAAACAGCATTTTTCACCGGCATCTTGTCAAACAACCTCCTTGCATTATTCAAATCCCCCGCCTTAACAAAACCTTTGATCATAGCATTCCACGTTGTACTATTCTTCTCAGGCATTTCATCAAAAACAAACTTTGCCTCTACCATATCACCCACACCAGTATACCCAGACAACAACGCTGTCCAAGAAACAACATTCCTCACACGCATTTCATCAAACACCCTACGCGCATAACCAACTTCCCCACATTTCCCATACATATCAATCAAACAAGTCCCAACATAAACATTCCCACCAACCCCATATTTCACCACATCTCCATGCGCAATCATACCATTCCTAACCCTACATTCATTCGCACAGGCCTTAATCAAAGACGAATAAGTATAACAATCCGCCACACCACCCGACCGTCTCAACCCAACAAAACAAGCACTCGTCTCATCTAAAGACGAATTTTCACACAACCCTTTTATCAAACAATTCCAAAGATACGAACTTGGAGATGATAATGCTCTAAAGACTCTGGTAGCGTATTCTGTGTTCCTTAAAGAGTTGCAAATGCAGATGAAACGAGATATGATAAAGTGATCCTGCTCGAGTCCCTTGTGGATGATTTGGGCGTGTATCTTCTGGAGATGAGAAATGGTTTTGCAAGAAGTTAATTGCAACTCCATCGATGGAGTTTTGAAGTCATGTACGGACTTGTTCAGTTTAACGTTGTCTCAACGACATGGCGGCTGCTCGTTTGAAAACTTGGAGTGGTTTGATTTTCACTTCGGTCCCTATAGTATTGCGTATTTTCGTTTCGGACCCAAAACTAGAAGATAAAGCTTGAATTTCAGGTGTTTAGTATAATTATGTAAAGATAGAGGATGAGTTTCCAAATATTGAAAATATATGACCATCGGCGAGAATGGCGAATCACGGCAGCCGCTGCTGCGCTCGGTTTCCGGAGCTGTGCCGAAGCTTCTTACTGCATTATCCAGTCGATTTGAAACGTCTACAGTAGAATTTAAAAATCTCCGCACTTTGATTCATTAAGGTCGCACTGAAGCTGCGCAAACCGCCATCAAACCGCTTCTCAATTATAACACTGCATCAAGTGTTTACAACGATTTCACTTCCAGTTATTCCGATGAAAAGTCGAGAGTCATTTTTTCGAGCTTTTTGTTGTCGGTCTGCGCGGAGGGGTTAAAGGTTTATGCTTTAGCGAGAAAGGAAGGAACTTTACTGTCTCTGACATCGATGAATCTGTTTATGGAGGCTTTGGTTGCTTCTGGTGAGTACAAAAGAATGTTGGAGTCGTTTGAAGAGGTTGTACATTGTCGGAATATGGTTGATAAGTTTACGTGTGGTAAAGCTGTGCAGGCGGCGGTGAAGCTGGAGGATGTGGATAGGGGGTTGGAGTTTCTTGAGCGGATGAAGAGTGAAGGAGTTGGGAGGATGTGGATAGGGGGTTGGAGTTTCTTGAGCGGATGAAGAGTGAAGGAGTTGGGAGGAGTGTGTTTGTGTATAATGTGTTGATTTCTGGTTTGTGTTAGGAGAAGAGAATGGTTGATGCAGGGAAGCTGTTTGATAAATGACTGTGTTGGATCGGCTGTTACCGGGTGCTGTGATTTTTAATACTCTAATTGATGGATATTGTAAAAATGGATGCTTGGAGAAGGGGAAAAGGTTTGGGAACGGATGAGGGAGTTTAAAGTAAAGCCTTCTTTTGTGACTTTTAATTCGATTTTGAGTGGATTATGTCGCGCGTGAAAGTTGGATGATGCGATGGTGCTTGTTGAGGAAATGGAATGGCAGGATTTGTTTCAGATGCGTTTACTTATAGTATTTTGCTTGGAGGGCATGTGAGGTATGGTGATTTAGATGGGATGTTGGTAACTTATGATGGAGCTGTTAGGAAGGGTGTGGTTGTCAATGAGTATATGGCTGGCGTTTTGTTAAATGGGTTATGCATAGCCGGAAAGATTGATAAGGCTGAGAAGATTTTAGGTACATTAGTGCAGAATGGACTTGTTCCTAATCATGTGATCTACAACACAATATTAGATGGTTATTGTCGTCTTGGTTCTGTTGATCAAGCATTTTCTTTCTTTGATAGGATGGAAATTGTCGGGTTAAGGCCAGATTGCATAACATTCGATTCAGTGATCAGAATGTTCTGTGAATTAGAAAATATGGATGATGCACATGAGTGGTGTGCGAAAATGAAATAGAGGGAGTTAAGCCTGATGTCACACATACACCATTCTCATAGACGGTTATGGGCGGCAGTGCAACTTTGGGAAGTGCTATGCCATCCTGCAAGAGATGGAACAAAGTGGCCTGATGCCAACTGCGGTCTGCTATGGTTCTCTAATTAATTGTTTGTGCAAAAATGGCAATCTTCTTGAATCCGAGGTAGTATTAATGGAAATGAGCGTGAGAGGAGTATCCCCATATGCAAGGATATTCAACATGCTCATCGATGGACACTGCAAAGCTGGAAAACTGAATGATGCATACAGGTTTCTGGCCAAGATGGTTAAAGCTGGACTTGCTCCGGATCGTGTAACAGACAATGCTCTTATAAACGGGTTTTCTAAAATGGGAAAACTGTCAGAAGCTGAAGAATTGGCTACGAAAATTACTCGGGAAGGGTTAGTTCCAGATGCCATCACATATAACTCACTCATCTCAGGATATTCTGTTTTAGGCAATTTACAAAAGTGTATCGAGCTATATGAAAACATGAAACGATTAGGAATCAAGCCTACATTGCAAACGTTTCATCCTTTGATAATTTGCGTTAACAAAGATGCTACCAAAGTTAAGAGAGTACATCAGGAAATGTTGGATTTAAATTTAATTCCTGATCGATGCGTGTATAATGCCTTAATACACACTTATGTTCATTAGATTTGAATGGGAGAATGGTAAAAGAGCAGGGGATATCTCAGATAGACAAACATTCAAGGACTTTTGGAGGATGGAAAGTTGCAGGAGATGATGGATCTTGTAAATGGAATGAACGCCAAAGAATTAACTATCATGCCCGAGACGTCTACCCTTCTAGTCGAAGGACACTGCAAGGTATGAGATTATGACGGGGCATATAGATGGTATAAAGAGATGTTCAATAAAGGCTTTCCACTCGATGCCATTATATGCAATGAGCTCATATATGGTCTGACAAAAATCGGAAAAACCTTAGAGTCAGAAACAATGGGCTCAGAAATGAATATCAATGAGACCAGTATGAGCTGTTGCAAAGATGCATGCTGTTGTTGTATAACAGAAAATTACAGAGTGAGATCCGCTCAGACCTGCTATATAGAAGGTAAATATTACAAGTCCATAACTTGTGCAAATACGACTTGAGACTTTTTTCAATCAGCAAAGTTGGTTTTTACTTCTGGTGGTATTCACATTAGTTCCTTGAGCATTAAGGGTGATCCCAGTACCTTGCTATCAGGTCTATATTGCTTCGTACATAGTTCTTGTGCTGTAAATTTTCATTGAAAAGGCTCGAGTGAGTATTTATCAGTGTAAAGTTCTCCCTATTTTCTAATGTTTATTTTAATTTATACATGTAATATATACCAAAGCATCAGGTATAATTAAATTTTGCAACAAAACTGGCAAGCTTCTTTTTTTTAATAAAGTTTATTTATTGATCATAACATGCCAAGTTGCTGATTTGCAATGGAAGAGGGTAGATATAACTCAGTGACTGATTTCCAAATGATTGCTCGCATGGTTTTCCTCGGAGAACTAATAGAATTATGGATGATCTTGATATTGGAGGAGCCCAATTCGAAATGCTGCCTTTCCTTGATGACACGAGCACAAGCTTTAGAGTCTTTTGACTCATAAACCTCTTCATTTCTAGCTGCGGGTATTTCCTACCCTTGTTTGTTATTATCCGATCTTCCGGATTTTTGTAATGTGCGCTTGATCCAGTTTGTTATGATCAACAAAACTGGCAAGCTATTGTCAAATACTTGCATGCCTGGCAAGAATAATTACTTGGTCATTCTTACTAATACCTTGGAGAATCTTTAGTCCCTAAAAGAGAATTTTAGTTCTACATTTATTGCAAACATGGAAATGGTTCAAGGAGGACAACACATATTTTGTAAGACTTGTAAACATAGCTCCAACTAACAAGCAAAATTCATTAACTAGCTGAAGCTTGAAAGCTGCATAATGTTTCAACAAAATGAAATATAATCATGAATGCATTAGTACAGTCTGTAAATTTACAGGGCCTTGAAGTTGCAATTTCTCTAGCATTAATGATTGGAATATAATTGGCTCTATCCATGAAAATCCCAGACAAATCATTGCACACGGACTTTAACCTCTCTAAGGTTTTCCTACACTACAGTACAAAGAGAAGGTACAAAGGGGAGAAAGCCAAATGAGACTTCAAAGATGGCTAGTGATTTAGCATACATGTATTTTTGGCCTTGAATTTCACTGAAGGAACTATGAAGACAAAAAGACGCAAAAATGTTCAATCATGTAGTATCTGGTGTTCTCACAATCCATCCCTTCTCTGCGAGTGCTTCTTGTAGCCGACTAGCTGCTTCCATGGTGTCATTTAGTGGAGAGTACGACCAGGTTTTTGAGATCTGCAAAAACATGAACTTGATCATAGACGTAGTACATATAATTTACTCATTCATGGAACATGAGTATATTAGTTGAGCCAATTAGATAAAGGTGCATACATCTTCTCTACCAGTGAATGGTCTGGTAGCACGTCGCTCAAACAACGACTTGTGGAAGTCAGCAAATTTCCATGTACATAACTCTGCTCCAATGACATAGACTGGTTTCCTGTTGTACCAAAATAATAGTATGGTAACAAGAAACAAATGTAAAAGTGCAAGTAACAGACATCTCA